>RJWM01015956.1:0-46570 GCA_004363535.1 Dasyprocta punctata | reverse complement strand
TGTTTGTTAAAGAAAAAAAATTTTTTAACATCAGAAAAATAAAGATAAGCTGGGCGTGGTGGCGCACGCCTTTAATCCCAGCACTTGGGAGGCTGAGGTAGGAGGAGCGTTGTGAGTTCGAGGCCAGTTTGGGCTACAACACGAGCTCAAGGCTAGCCTGAGCTACATAGTGCGACCCTGCCTCAAAAAACTAGGGCCAGGAGTTTGGCTCAGTGGCGTAAGCGCCTGTCTGACAGGCACGAGGTTGTGAGTTCAATCCCTGGTGCTGCAAAAAATAAAATAAAATAAAATAAAATAAAGATAAAATAGCTCTTATTTTCAACTAGGAAACACTGCTAAGACCTCTTCATCAAGATAGTTCTGCCTACACAAGCCCACGCAGCACTATTGGGGCAGCTCGGATTTGATTACCCACAGAAAGTGGCATGGACATGTGCCTAGGGATGGTCATTGGTGTGCATTGAGGTGGACACTCTTGGGCAAATGACTACAGAAGCCCTCGCAAACTGTTAGTCCTTTTACCAAGGAAGGTGTTTAAAGAATTTTCTCTAATACTTCTGTTCACATATTTTCCCTAATCCCATAGCTATCATATCCAGTTCATATAAATTCTTGAAAAAGGACTCCGGCACTTTATAACCCATGTTACAATCTCCTTATAGCTATGGGCCTTGGGCTGGCCTATCTGGGACAGCCTCAAAGGATAGAATGAGGCTAAATGATAACCCATATTGGTATATAGAGACTATGTCTCCACCCCTGTGGGCCCACACAGAGTTTTGACGCTCCCCACTGTCTGGGACCACCTTTCCATGCTCCCTTCCTGTCTGAGTTCAGTTTCCTCTCCTGTGGGAAAAGCTTAGTTCCCTTTGTTTCCCAGGTGTGTCCCTGAAAAGTGAACACACATAAGAAAATCTGCTCTATTTATGGAACCCTACTTTCTGTGGGCCTTCAGGACAATACCAATCAGTTCTGTTAGAAAGATATGAATCTTTCAGTGTAATGAGCAAGACCCTGAGACTCTAATGTTTCCCTTTGTTAACTCACGTTACCACCTGAAAAAAACATAAAGAATGAAAGCTATTAACTGAAAGCAGTTCTGTACCCCAATTTGAGTAGCGCACTTAGTAAGAGCCTCTTTGTGTGCCTCGTTGTTTCTCTGCTTGTCAGTTCATTTGTCATTAAGTGTTCCTGAGTAGCTGTCCTGAGCCAAGTGCTACAGACAGAGATTCCTGGTCAGGGAACCAGGGCCTGACAGGTACCTGACAGGTACGTGGGGTAAGGAGAAACCTCAGGGCAAAACATGTCCGAACAGGGAGTTGGCTCCCCCTCAAAGTTTCCAGAAAACAAAGAAAGGCTGGGGACCTAAGAGACCAAGGACACTCACAAATAGGAACTGTATGATATGGACTTGTACAATCCAAACTTCTGCAGCAGAAACAACCCCTCCATTGAATAGTGGAGTTTTCAGGTGTCAGGCTGAGTTTTCAGGGGCTGGCTGATGGTGTAGTGATATAGATGGAGGATCCTCTGTTCTCCATTTCCATGTCCCAGCTTAATGTGCTCAAGACCTCTACAGTTCTCCCACAGGAAGGCTGCTTAACTGAGAACAGACTGAAAACGTTTTATTCCTATCTGCTTTGTGGCTCTTCCATACATAGTGTGGGTCACTTGGCTGGTACTAGAAGTGCCCTAGACACTTGTGACATCTCTCACAATGCCATGGTGATGCCAGGGGGCTCTGCTGTCAAAAGGACTGTGCGGGTCAGGAAGAACACCTTATTTTCCTCCCTTGGAAGTTAAGGGGTTTTTAAATCCTACTAAATGGTAACTCTTTGATAAATGAGTCCAATCTGAGAACAGTGGTGAGGGCAGGAGCCATTTACTGGATATTTGTGTGGATTGTTTAAGGAAACCCTGTGAGATGGGTACTGTTATCATCCCCCCTTCATAAGTAAACAACTGTGAGCACAGAAAGATCAACCCAGTGGCCCAACCTCACACAGTAAGGAGTACAAAAGGATTTGAGCCAAGCCATTTGGATCACAGCCCACATTTGCACCGGCCGTGCTCTGAGGTGGCCTGGCAAGACACTCCGTGGACTCTCACGTTGACGAGAAGTTGACCAGACTTTACTTCTACATCACAGAGATCCACTTCTGTACTTTTGTTTTTGAATCACTGATGGTTGTGTTGGTTTTTGTATATAACGTCAACCATGATGTGCGAGTTCTGGGTGTGGCTTTTTTAAAATGCTAAGATACTAATGATTATTATAATGGAGAACACTGCATTTGGAACCAAAGGACTAATAGAACTTCAAGATCCTTTAAATGTACATGTTGAGGAGAACCAGCCTGCTGCTATTCCAAACTGTCTCTTGGTCATTTTCTTGTTCTGTCTGCTGAATGGAGTTAAAATGACAGCCCCACTCTTGCCCTTTATGCTTACATACAGGCAATTTAGGTGAATGGTCCTCAGTAACCTGGATGTCCTGTAGATTTTTTTTACTTTTGTTCTTAGTTGAAGTCAATAATTTAACCATCTTTTTCTTTTCTTGTTTTTATTCTCCACTCATTTTTTTCACACAAAATCCATCCATTAAAAGCAAGAGATTTTCCATGAGTAGACACTCTATAAAATAACTGACCAGTACTTTTTGAAAATATCTCATGAAATGTCCTGAACAGATCAGTAGACTAAGGATACGTGACAGCTACATGCAATGTGGGATCCTGGGTAAGACCCTGAACCAAGAGTAGACTTTTGGGGAGAAACTGGTAAAATTTGAATAAACCTATTACTTAGTTAGCATACTGTTTCAGTGCTAATTTCTTAGTTTTGGTAGACTTTTCTGCATTTATTATTTCTATGTTTAATATTGTAAGGTGATAATATTAAGAGAAGGAAGATAAGGAATAGAAGGCAACTTTCTGTACTATTTCTATAAACTTTTCTGTAAGTCTAAAATTTTCTTAAAAAGTTAAAACAGATCTGGTACAAAACAAAACAAAACAAAACAAAACAAAACAAAACAAAAGGTCCCCAAATGTGGTTGACTTAAACTCAACTTTGATCACTCTTCCAAGACCTACTGAAAATGGTCCCTAGGAGAGGCCTACAACCCTGCATTTTCACCTTCTCCAGGGAACAGGTAGTCACCTGGGTTTGAGAACCCTGATTTAAGTCACTGCCATTGAACTGACATTAGGGAAAGGCAGGACCTTTCACAGGTTGCAGCCTTTGTGGTGACAGGGTTATAGTCTTTGAATTTCAGCTAACTCAAAATGAAGTTCACCCTTCTCCCAAAACAGCTCTCAGAAACACTCATGACATCAGTGCTTTCTGTAGTCACTGGTCTGGCTACAGTTTCCTTGCTTAGCAGAACCCCTACAGCAATGCCTTGCCTCCTATAACTGGCTCAGTTCACACCCATTACACCTTAAGAATCTATTTCGTTTCTAGGAAGGAGCTGAACAGAAAGTAATTAGTGGAAATCCAAAAGCCAACTGCCTCCCATGAGACATATGGGTGAAGCTTGGCCTAAAAGGAGAAATGAAACAGATGTTCAATAAATTTTAGGAAAGAAACCACATAAACCTGGGAAGTCTACACATGGAAAGGAAGGGTGGCTCAGGAATTCACAGACTCAGAGTTTTCAGTGATATTTCAAGCCCTCACTAGGATAAAACCGCCTCCCGGTGTCCAGATTAAGCCCAGCCCACCAGTTCTTTGGCCTGTCACAGGAATACCACCAGTCAAGAACTGTGCTAACAGTGCAGGTTTTTATGTGCACCAGCAAAAAGCCCATTATGATAGCATCCTGGTGGAAAGAGGAAAAGAGGTAATGATAGGTCTGGTCTCCTTCTGGGTGAGGCAGATGGTGATGGGTGCAGAATGATGCAGGTGATGGGTGCAGAGTGACAAACTGTGGTAGGATTTCTGTGCAGCGCACTCCCTTAGCACCTGCAGGCAGCTTCAAATTCCTATGAGCATCAGGTTCCCTGAGCACTAGTACAAGAGAACCAGAATGGGAGGAAAGGAGGAAGGGGTGGGAACTGTCACTGAGCCTCTCTTACCCATCCATTACTACCCTCATTGTATTAAGAAGCCCGAGGCCAGAGTGAAGTCAAGTAATTTATGTGGAATCCTGTCTCCATTCCTATTGTGTATATGTGTGAATTCTTGTGTGGGAAAGGCATCCCTTTGAACTCACTGGCAAAGACAATGAAATGCTACAACATCTCATCAGGAAGGTGCTTGGCCTTTCCAGAGCACCCTCACAGGAGCCCCCTCTCTCTTGCCCTCAGCACAGCTCTTGGAGGCAGGAAGGACAGACCCTTGTGATTCCTCTTTTTATTACTCTTCCCTCCTTCTGAGCCTCACTTCGGGTCATATGGGTGTCTGCCACATGGACATGCATAGCAGACGCACAAAATGCCAGCCTCCTCTTTCAGGGTGCCAGTTCCCCATTTGGGAGGGTGATGTGTCTAAAAATGAAAGAACCAGGCCATTCACTGCGTCCAGCGACACACTTCAGACTCTCCCTATGTCCAACACTCCAACCTGAGCCTGACTTTCAGACGTTTTACCGAGTCAGAGCCCTGGCCTTTGGGCCAGCTCTACTCTGGAGCACAGGCTGCCTCTGGGCTGCAAGGCCTCTCCACTAGAGGTGATGGAGGGGACTGCTGATTCTCTCCTGGGTTGTTTCATTTACCCTCCAGTCCTCTGTCCTGTGTGGGTGGGCCCCCTCAGCTGTCTTCAAAGGTCAGTCCATCTGTAATGAGCTCTTTGAATATCCCTAGGTGCTGGGTAAACACTTATGACAATCTTGTTGAGTGAACACTAATGGCAATATTGTTGAGAAGACAAGAAGTTTAATGTAGAAACTCTTCTTTTCTTTAATATCTTACTTTATTTTGTTCTAAGAGCATTTTAAAGCCTTTGGCCTATGGCCATTGTTAACATGCTTTATAAAAAGAAGATATAATTAGCTCAGGATAAGTAAGGAAGAACTATTTTTAAAAATGCAGGGAAATTTTTCTTAATAGGATTAGTGAAAGAAATCACTAAATATTTTCAAATACCACTTTGGAAAAGTAAAGACATATGAACTATGTTGTGCAATGATCAGGTACAGAGCTAAACCTAATATCTTGGGAGACATGTCACCTATTTTTCCTAAAGTAGATTTAATTGTTTTGTTGGGGCAGTGTGATTTGTTTTGTTTTGTGGTACTGATGATTGAGTCCAGGGCTTTCACATTTAGTTACACCCCTAGCCCTTCCTCTTTTCCTCCCTCCCTTCCTTTCCTTCTTTAAAGACAAGGAGTCACTAAGTTGCTAGATTGTCCAGGCCGGCCTCAAACTTGCAATCCTCTTGCCTCCACTCCTAGAATGCTCAGATTATGGTTGTCTGTCACCATACCCGGTTTCAGTAGTTTTTAAGATTCAACAATTCTCTGTCTCCAGGAAATTTCATGCTTACAGGAGACACACACATGTCGAGGAGTTTGCCACAGTGAGCAGATAGGAATCAGGGTACACAATCAAAGTCCTGCATTCCTTTCTCAGCAGTCCCTGGCATCTTCCCACTGAGTAATTACTCTCACAGAAGCAAACAACATGAGGTTCTTGACTAGCTGTAGAACACATCAAAATGGTGGAATCTTTACAGAAACATAGCCCTGAGCCCAAAAGTTCATGTCACATCATGGTGGGGCCTAGGACCCCACTTGAACAGAAACTCAGCAGATAAAAGGACACCCATCCTCTCTTAACTATCACAAGACTTGGGCTCTCCTGGAAAAAGATAAAAGCTGACTATGAATCCTTAACCCAGGCCCTGCTCTGAGCTCCTGGTGACACCAGGGGCAGACATTCTTCCAAAGATAGGTCCAGGAGAGGGAAGAATGGGGAGGATGGGATGGAGGCTGCTTCTCCTCCCCAGCTGCCAGAGCCAGCCCTGTAGCATTAAGTTATGAAGGATCCTTCAAATATTACTGAGCTTCAGAATGTCCTGGGCAAGGCCATCATCCAAAAATCCTAAGACAATTGCTGCAGGGACAAAACACATGCTCCAATATGACAAAAAGAGAAACCAAAACATACAAACAACCACCAAAACAAAAATGAGAGTTTGTGAACACTTTCCTTGGGTCACAGCCACCAGCAGAATGGAAAACTTTGGCTAGAATCTGGGAAGGCACCTGGGGTGAGCTAGAGACTGGCTAGAAGTCACCTGCACAATTTGAAACATTTTACTTAATGAGATGTTGACTGGTCCTAGCTGGAAAAGCAGGAAACTGCACCATGGGAACCTGTAAATGGATGAAGATACCCTTGGAAGGTTCCAAATGACTGCATATGTCAGGTGTAAGCAGGATGCTTGATATGTGTAGACCTCATCACCAGCAATACACATGAAACACACATCCTATTATCTCTGAGGATTCTTGAGTGACTTTCAGGTCATAAATTTCTAAGTTATAGGATAGATTCAGTTCAGTTTCCTGCACCAGCTGGACTATAATTGTCTTTAGCAAAATGAGTTATAACCCAACTATGTTGGTTATTCATTATCCACTTGCCTCATTGCCACTATTAAACAATCAAATAAAACACAGCACTGTTTCATGGTGAGGCCCAGACCACCAAATTTCACATAGATTTTACAAATTGTTTCTTTTTTATTCCTTTAACCGCTTGTGAAAACTAGCATTTATCATCCAACCCTTTATAATGGAAATCAACATCTAACTTTCCCTGTCTTAAATTTCTGTTGCTAGTGCCATTACTAATAAATTAGACCAGTTACAGATAAACACTTATATGCACACAGTGCTGTATTTGTTATGGTAACTATGTCGCAGAGAAAAATATGTTTGGCTAAATAAAAAAAATATACAGCTGTTTTGCATAAGATTGGAATGGAAATGATACCACAGGAAATTATTTTATATCAACCACAAAATCAGGCTCTCTCTCTCTGGCCAGATTGAAGAGGAAAATTAATTATGATGGTGTTATTGTTCCCAGTGACACTATCAGTCTAAGAATCTGCTCTCTTTGGACCAGAGAGTGGACCCAGTGCAGACAGGTAACATGGAGGAGGAGCCCGTAACTTTGGCCTCTAAGGACTGGCCAGGTCCATGTCTCATGCTGTCTTTTCGTCTGAGGTCCCTTGCCCAAACTTGTCTATTCTCCACCAGGGTACTCCCTCACTTGGCAGTCTTTCCCCACCCTTCTCCTAAGTTCACCTCCCCCAGGCCCTTCCCAGTTCCCTTGCATGTTGAACCTTGTGCTGAGGTCATCCACTGTCACAAGACCAGGAGTTAACAGGTAAAAAACTTTGGGCATGTTTGCCAGTTATGGAAGTAACAAGAAGGGGTTGAAGGGGAACTACTGAAGATAATCTACTCAAAAAGCCTTTTTTGTTTAAAAAGCAATTTAAGAAATAAATTTCTTAGCTGGGCGTGGTTGCACATGCCTTTAATTCCAGCACTCCCGAGGCTGAGGCAGGAGGATGGTTGTGAGTTTGAAACCAGCCTGGGCTACAAAGTGAGTTCAAGGCCAGCCTGAACTGCATAGTGAGATCCTGTCTCAAAAAATAAAAGGACTGGGCCTGAGCAGCACCAACCAGAAGACAGCTAGTCTGCCTTCCGGGGTCCTGCATGGACTCCAGGAAGAGAAAGAGATGGGCCTCTTGGGAATCCGCCCCTCTGGGCCTGAGCCGCACCAACTAGAAGACAACTGGTCTGCCTTCCGGGGGCCTGCACAACCAGCATGAACTCCAGGAAGAGAAACATGCGCCCGCCCCCGCATATGCCTACCGGCGCGCAGGCTAAGAATCAAGGACAAAGCCCCACCCCACCCCACCCCCAGCCGCTGCCCAAAGCAACCTGCTGGTTCAGAGGTCTGACTAAATTGCTAGCAACTAAGGTACATAAAACAACTAAATGCTAATACTGTTTTGTTCATTTTGCAGGCCTGGGGCTAGCAGCCTGAGCATCTCTTTGGAAGATGACAGTACCAATGTAGCAAAATGGGGGATTCTCTTCTGTCTTGTCTTCAAGGCCCAACATTGTTCTCATTGTTTTGCTTTATTCTGATTAATTTTTTTTTTTGGTCTTATTTTATACTGTGTTTTTATTGGTTTTATTGTGGGTTTTTTTTTTCCTTTTCTTTTGGTTTGATTTTACTATACCTGTTGGAATGGCCAACTTTTCTGAAAATAACAAGATATACTATAGTAGCTATTGTTTTCATAGTGTCTTTCTTTGAAGTTCTGTACCAGTTCTACTGCTTTGTTTTGACTGACTGCTCTGTTATGTTTTGTTGGATTTTACTATCTTTAAAATAAAAAAAAATAAAAATAAAAATAAAAATAAATAAATAAATAAAATGGTGGGGATTTAGCTCAGAGGCATAAGCGCCTGCCTGGCAAGCGCAATGCTGTGAATTTGATCCCTGGTACCAAAAAAACAAAAAAACAAAAAAAAGAGAAATAAGCTTCTTATGAAAAACAGCAACAGAATAATGGGCAAATGATAAGTCATATACAAAAGAAGAAATATCAGTTGGAAGGGCCCCAACCTTCTTAATGTGCAGGAAATGTATATTAAAATCACAAGGGAATACTACTTCACACCCTTTAAACAGGCAAAAGGAAACTGCTGCACTTGGCTTAGATAAAATGAGATTTGTCATATTGTATTCAGTTAGTATGAATTAGCCCCATCCCTTTCAAGAAGAGCCTGTCACTTCAGGATCTGAATATCACTCCTGGTCCCTTTGCCTGGTGCTTTTCAATCTTATTATGAATATGAATTGCTTAGAGATCTTAAATGAAGAATCTGAATCAATTTCCCTGGAATAGGGCCCATGAATCTTCATTTTGAATAAGCTTCCAGGAAACACCTATGTTGTCTGAGGCCCAATTCTGAGGAGCAAGTCCCTAGTCAAGTTCTTACATGGGTACACAAAGACACAAACAAGGAATTCACGGTGGCACAGGAAAAGGAGCAAAATATCAGAAAAAAACAAATGCAAAGGTCTTTAGATATTGGTGTTGGTAGTAAGAATATGCTCTTGAAGATGTAGAAAGACAGTGTACTTAAATGGTAGTTTTCCATTTAAAAAATAGAGGGTTGTAGGATAGGGGGTGACGCATATACTGGAGGGAATGTCTACCTCCTAACGCCAGTAATTTCCCAAGGGTCAGGGAGCCAGACCTCAGCCCTCATCAGTGAGGTTCTGAAGCTGTTAGCCTGGGTGAGCCAAGATATTTGCAGTTCAAAAATCTCAGCAGAATACTGTAAAGTATGTCCATGGCTAAGAAGTACAGCTCAAGAACTTTATTATTCCAAGTGAATGCCAAGGGCCAGCAGCATCAACCTCATATACGAGCTCAACCCATTATCAGCCCACACATTATACTAAGTGAGAAACAGATTATCAGCCCACCCATTATATCAAGTGAGAATCCAACTCCATCCCCCCACCCCACCCCCACAAAGTTATTTTCCTTTCTGGGGAAAGTTCCCATCAGAAACTAAAGCAGATCATGTGGAAGGAGCAGAGTCTGGGAGGCTGCAGGAATCTGTTTTAGCATTCTTTAACCCTGGAAACAAGCATGGCAATGACTCAGGCAGAACCACAAGTATCAACATATGCAACCCACACCCCAGTCACCTCTGTGTGACTTTCATGAGGGAAACGGGCTGGGGGTGCCCTGCATCTGAGCTCTTACAGACTCCCTGCCTGTTCAGGTCACTTTCCTTTCATTTTTGGGATACAGGACAGGGGTGGGCAACCAGGCTCCCTTTTCTTCTCACCATCCCTTATTCTCAGAGGCAGAGTTGGTGGAGAATCAAGCACTCTGTGAGTGACCCAGCGACCTGTGAAGCTTGGGGATACTCTTGAAATACCAAGGGCCCCAGCTAATGCAGCCTAATGCCATAGAATTCACAGGGATCCCATTTCCTCACAGGAAGCAGGAAATTAGCACAGTCAGTTGGCAAAGATGACCAGCAAAACCATCACCACATCCACCAGTTCAGGGCACAGGTACAGGCAGATGCAGGTTAAAGGGAAAAAAACAGTAATTTTGATTTCATTTAATACTCTGTTTGATGGCAAAAGTAAAACACTGAGAAGCCCAGGCTAACATGAACTACTTTAAATATCCTAATGACCATGAAATCACTGGCTACCCCAGCTTTTTACCTGTGATGCACTGGTGAGATGTGGGAAACCCTACAGAGGGGAACAGTCTCCAGTCCAGCAAGTGATCCCTGGGTGAAGGAGACCAGCACCCTCTACCAAAGCATCTGGGGTGGTAGCTGGCAGTGGGCCCCACTGTGCCCATCCCTATACATGAAGGACATCCACAAGCCTTTTGGACTTTCCTGGGGACAAAGTATGAAGCAAGAGTGGCCTGGACACAAGCAGCAATACATCAGACAGATAGGGCTACAACCCTGGTCTTCCACAAGGCCAGCACCGAGAGTGAAGCTCAAAATCTTTTGTTGAGGAGTGCAGGTAGGCTCTGCAGATAGCCATTCAGGAGCTGCCCTTCTGAGCCACACAGAACAGAAAGGAAGAGCCCTCAAGGGTTGAAACCCCCACCCCTCCTCAAAAGCACTCACAAGATTTGCGGTTGGCCCGAGATCGCTTCCTCTCCCTCGGCACCACTCGCTGACTGGGCACTTGGGTGGCCGACTTGACAATGCGGTCCATGATCTCATCGGCCGCGTCGTCCGTGACATTAGGTGAGTCATCGGTTCCCACAGTCCATGAACTAGTGGATCCTGAAAGATGAAACAGCCAGAGAGCACAGCGTGCTCAGAGAAGCAAAACACACATCACTGCTCTCCCAAGAAACTGAGCTCAGACAACAAAGGATCTCAGCAAAGGCCAGAGGGACACCCTCAGAGTTGGTGAAACATCGAAGGTGCTGGCCTTCACCACCCGTGACTGTGACCCTCCAGGATCTGCACGAACCTGTACTGGGGCACTTATTTCATACCATCCTGTAACACAGCCACGCTCTTGTCTCTCATTATTTAATTCTCTACCCCTGTGTGTGCTGTCTTCACCTGCCAGGTTTTGTGACCAGCTAAAGGGAGATGATCAATGCCACATCCTGACATGTACATCAGTGATATCCAGCAGGGCATATTCAATAACTTACAGAAACCAACAGAAGCGTTTACCGAGTCATCTCTCTATTAGTGGCTGCTTGTACCTACTGAATGTCAAATAACACAAATTTATCACAGGTTAAATAGGAACCAAGGGATTATGTAATATACAGTATATTTTTGGATTACACAGCATGAAACATGATAACAAGACTGCCTTCCTTGACCAGTAATAGGGATACTAACAGAACTTAATTTTTTTTAACATTCAACCACTTCTTGATCAGAAAATTGTGTTCATAACACATTAAGACTGTCCAAATCTACCATCAAGGCATCTCCTTATAGACATGTAGTAAAAAGAAAGCATCATCAAAATGTGAGTTCACAAGTAATATCAAACAATTACAAATTAATTTTATATACCAGAACTATGCCTTTGTGATAGATCAACTTGTTTGTGAAATCTCTTGTATGATTTCTGAATGTTTCCACAGAAGGAAAGATGTATAATGTGTTCAAAATTATTTATTTCCACTGCCCACACTTCATCATGTAATACATGTATGATTTCAAAAGCTTACAGGGTAGAGTTGTCAAAGTCACTGCCAATAGAACTCAGATATGCTCAACCTCCCTGCCATGTAAGGTCCAGCTAAAGTGAAAGGGCAGGCAGCTTTCCCCAATTCAGAGGGAAAAAATGTTAAAAATGATATTTAAAACGTTTAAGAATTAATAACTGTTAGTAAACATTTTAAAAATTAGTTCTTCTCCCTTGTTTTTTAAAGTTTTGAAGCTTGCAAGCATCTCATTAGCAATGAATGAACAAAGAAAAAACAGAAATTGATACAACTAGTTTGGAACAGTGGATCACAGTTCAGTGGACTGTGGTTTTCATGGGCATGAGTGCTTCATGGACTTTACTGCAAATATGGAATATGCTATAATGTCATAATTTCTACCAGTAATGTTCATATGACTGGCTTGAATAATTCTTACTTTTTAGGGGGGAGTTTCAGAACCTGCATGCATGTGAGACCTGTGGCTATAAGATCATATTTTAAACAATATTGTTTTTGTTGTTGTTAATACAATTCTTAAAATGCGCTTTGCTTACCTTTATAATGGGGTCTATCTACAGCAGTGGCACATGCATGAACCGTGAACTACATTTTTCCTGCCTGTTCCTAAGGGAACTCAAACTACTTCTCCCATCAGGAAGTCATTTTCTTATACTATGAAATCTTTTTTAAAATAAGCTCCTACCAAAAACAAAATTTTGAGATCGCTACTGAGTTTTCCTGTACTCTCAGGGTGGTCTGGATATTGTAACAATAGCCAAGAAGCCTCTGACGTCACAGCTGTCAGACTGGGTCTACAGAACCCTTGTGACAATGACCCTCCTCAGAGCAGAGCGATCAATGGCACAACTGGATTGTACCCACTAGATTTTTTTTCCTGTCTCTCATTTACCTACTGATTCATAATCCTATATCTTATCTTGAAGTACCAAACTACCCTTCCCAACACACGCATACACACACACACTCACTCAGCTCCATCAATTATCACTGGGCATAATACATTTTCAGAGCACTGAGCCAGAAATGAAGGACTTATCTGATCTTCCCTCTGATAATTACCAATATTTCCCATCTCACACATCCCCAGGGCTCTGCTTCCCATGTAACTGTCAAAAAAAGGCTTAAAAGGAGTATCTTGTTATAGGTTCAAATTTGTCAGACTCAGTTTTGTGATGAATTCGTGTCTGGTTCTGCTTTTTATCCCCTTTGCTTGGATACTGTCCTCACTGCCTGATCACCATTTATTCTCTTTCTTCCTTGTTCCTAAAACCTTTGCAGCCACATGCAGCCATTCACAGAATACTGGCTATATCGCTTGCACACCCAAGGGGTCATATGGCTCATCTTAGTCTCCCAAGTATTAGGAAAAACACCTCTACATACACTGAGATGTAGCAGGGGGAATAGATCATTCTAGACAATAATAGCACAGTTTCACTTCATCTTCATTTGCTAAAGATAATGTAAATTGCAGCTGGAAAGACAATATTTTATGTTTTCCTTCTGGAGCTCTAACTTACACAGTCTACAAGGAAAAATTAATCAAAATAAATACTTTTATTTAATATAAAGAAAAATGCTTGCCTTCATTTCTGGAAAATAATTTCTCTGAGGATAGAATACTAGGTTAGAAGTTTTATCTTCTGGCAGCTTACAGACGTCACACTACTTTTTTTCCTGGTCCTAGTTTCTATTGAAAAGTTAACAATCATTAGTATTGTTGGCCCTTAGAAGGTAATACATCTTTTATCTGCTATACATATTTTGTATTTATCTTTTTTTTTAAGTATTTGCTATGAAATAATTCTCTTTGTATTTATTCTATTTGGATTTGATAAGTTTCTTAAGCATGTGAGATAATATCTGTCAGCTTGGGAAATTTTCAGCCATTATCTCTTCCAACATTGTTTTTTGTTGTTGTTGTTGTTGTTTTGTTTTTTTTTTTGTTGTTGTTTGTTTTTGTACTGGAGATCGAACTCACAACCTCATGCTTGCCAGGCAGGCACTGTAGGCCACTGAGCTAAATCCCTGGCCCAACATTGTTTCTTACCCATTTTCTCCTGGTACTCCAACTGTATGTTAGCCCATTTGATTGTGTTCCATATCTCACTTCTACTCTGTTCTGTTTTCTTACCGAGCTTTAGCATCTGCACTTCCTATAAACCTGTCTTTAAATTCACAAATTTTCCCTTTTTTGCTGGGGCCAGCCCATTAAGCCCACTTATTGAAGTCCTTATTTCAGATATTTTATAGTGCTAGAATGCTGACTCTGTTGCTGACCACTAAAAGATTTCTTTTCATTGTCAAACTGTCAATGTTAATTTACGTTCTTCACCTAATTGAATATCAAAATTACCTAGAAATCAAAGCATTTGGACAGATAAAATCCCAGGCACCTAATCTTGGATTCTTTGATAGAATAATATATGCAAAATGTTTAGGCTAAATATAGCTCAGAAATTAAGACTGTAGGAGGAGAGATGACTTTTCTACTGGGTCATCCACATCTCAGCTAGCATAACACAGGGGCAAGGACAGAGAGAGGCTGCCTTTCTTCTGGCATATTCTTGGCTGCATGTCAAAGTAAAAATCCAACATGAAGGCAGAAGAGAAGAACTAAAGTCAGTAATACTGTACTTACATGTACTTACATGAAGTAAGAAAATCAGTAATTTTGTCAAAAAACCAGCAATACAACTCCACAAAAACCCTAGAGCTCTGGAACATAGCCTGTAGCTCCTTTTGAGAGCCTTCTTGGACAGCAGTTGGGGTTCTCTGGTTTACAAGAAACTCCAAGAAGCCACTTGCGTGGCATGGTAGTGACCCACTTTCTTTTGCAAGAAAATTCAAGAGATGCATTTATCTTTTTTCCTTTGTGAAGGGTGTTACTGACATTATTTTTATATATTTAAGAGAATTGACAATAGCAAGCATCCAGAAAGCACTGGTCAATGAGTAAAGCCAATTAGAAGTCACTGATGGTCCTTCTCAGGTTTCTGTACCTCATGGCTCTCTGAATTTTAGCTGACTTTCTGTCATCTTGAGGGTCTAAAGACTCCCTGAAGCCTCTGAAGATGTCAGAAGGGCAGTTCATTCATTTGTTCATTCGTTTGTTCATTCTTACATTTGTTCGTTCATTCACTCACTCATTCATTCACTTATTCATTCATTCCCACATTTCTGTGGTGTATAAGGTAATCTGCAACCTAGCTTACCTGACATGGTAATTGCCAGCACACTTACTTCTAGTACCCTCTTTCATACTCCACAGACATTACATGGTTTCCTCCAACTGCGTACATAGCATGTACTAAGCAGATACCACAAGAAGAAAGCCTATCTCATCTCCAGCAACTTATCTTCTTCAGGGGGCCTGAACTGAGGTTTAGCAGTGCACCAAAGAGAAGGAGGACATGGACAGCCACAGAGGGCTTGGGGGTGGTGGTGTCTTGGAGGTGAATGGGAACTGGACAGGCAGGAGAGAAGGGCATTCTCAGCTGAGTGACAGCATGAGCAACAGGGGCTCTCAGGGATACATAGGGCGTGCTGAAAAGGATGACGCCAACAACGCCGGAGGTGAGAGCCAAGTGCAGGACAGGACGGGAGCTCACCACAAATGCTTTACACACCAGACGGTTGAACTTTACCTTTCAGTGAGGAACTGTGTGGCTAACATGGCATCACACTAGTCCAGGGAAACGTGAACAAACATTCTCAGGTGTAAAATGCATCCTATTTTTAAATTACATTTTTAAAAAATCCCTTCCAATTATAAATCAAATCCAGAAACTCTTATGCATCTTTACCATCTTGAAGTTTTAATTTTGTTTGTTTCAAAGAATGTAAAAAAAGGAACGAAGGGGAACTGTTTTAATCTAGGGGTTGGCCCACCTTTTTTATAAAGTAACCTTTTTGGTTTTTTCAGACCCCAGAGTTTCTGTCAGAACGGCTCAACTCTGTCACTGTTGTGCAAAGCAGCCACAGAAAATAAAAAGATAAATAAACGGCTGTGCTCCAAGAAAACTTTATTTACAAAAATAGGTGTTGGACTGAGCTTAACTTGCAGACAGCAACTGGTGGACCCTAGCTTTAGCCAATGGGGATCCACTCACAATAAGAACCCTTTTTGTGTAAGGAAATTTATACTTTTAGAAGCATTTCTGAGATGAAGCTATTGGACCTGGGTCATAAAGGAGCCAGTATAGGAAGCTGTGTGTGTTTAGGTTGGCACTGAAAGTCCTGGGGAGCTCATGGCCCCTCACAACCCCTCACTGGGCACAGTCAGCTGCAGGCAGTGATGGAGATACTGGCTCCCACGCTCAACCCCAGAAGATGAACCCCACCCTCCTGGATTACCTCGGCTCGCTCGGCTGCGTGTGCGGATGCCCTGAGCGGGGCTGGAGTCCTCCACGGAGGGGGAGGAGGTCTTTAGCACGGCCTTCATGTTCTCGTGTTCAGCTGCATCCTCAGCGTAGCTCAGACCCTGCAGCTGGCTCAGTGGTGCTGGAGAACCGCTGGAGAACTTGCCTGACTACAAAACCAAAGTAGAGTTAGGACGTAGTGGAGACTCCCCTGAAAAAGCCAACTTTGGCTTAGAGAACATTCAGTTGAGGAAAACTTTCTCTGCTGCTTGTACATTCTGCAGATGCATTAATTAGTTTGGCAGCCACTGAGGCTATAAACTAATAACAAAATATCCATACAGAGAAGATACATTAGGAAAAAGAGAAGCCACAGGCCCCAGAAGGAGCTCCACCCATTCCTTGGTTCACTTAGATTCCCCAGTATGCACCAGCTAGAGGTGACTGACATCAACTTTAGGAAAAGCTAAAAAATCAGATTAAAACTGGGCATGGTGGTACATGCCTGTAATGCCAGCTGCTTGGGAAGCTGAAGTAGAATTACAAATTTGAGGCCAGTTTAGGCAATTTAGCAAGACCCTATCTCAAAATAAGAAGAGCTGGGGATGTGGCTCAGCACTCCTTGGATGCAATCTCCATTATGAAACACATCACATTTAAGTCCTGATATAAGAACTGAAATAAAAGCTTATTAGTCAAATATATTGAACTTTAGTTTTCAAATTTTGTGCCAGAAAGCACTTATATTTTTCATAGATATCACTTACGATGGTAGAATTACAAAAGTAGGGTTTAGTCACAGAATCACATGTTAAGAACTAGGGGTAGTTTCTTCTAGATACAGATCATCTCACTTTATAGAAAAGGAAATGGAGGCTCTAAGAATAAGTGACTTGCCAAAGGCCCCTAGTAGGTTAGTGCCAGGGTGCAGGACAGAACAGAACATACAAATTCATCTGAAATTGAATTTGGCAACACTCACTACTTTGGGTTATTTTAAATATTCAGTTATTTTATAGGTATCACAAACCCATGAAGATTTCCTGTAATTCTACTAAATTAAAAGTCAGGGCATATATGTTTTAAAGAAGTTGCCAGAATTGTATGAGCACAATGCTAAATATTTGGGTGAAGAACAAAAAGATTAACATTTGCAAAGAACAGCTCACAGATTGCTGGCTTGCTCTTTTCCTCTAGAGTCTCAGCTGCGGCAACAGAGCTTGAGACACATCTGTGGGTTGCACCATCTCCACTGCTCCCACCTCATCTTCTAGGGTCCATCAGTCTGGCTTGGCCTCTGGTTCTTGCACTGTGCCCAGTTTTAGGGGAGGAGACCCTGCCCTCCTAATACTGCACCCAGGCTGATCTAGGGGTGTCACAGGGGTCAGTCAAGGAAAGGAAAAACCAATCAGAAGCTCACGGCCACTGTGCCTCTTCCTCTTGGTTTTAGGATTCTACACGTACTTATTCTACAATCTGGTTCTCACATTTGAGTTGACAAAAGACTCAAAAAGAAGAGTAGAAGGAAAATTCCATGTCCATGGTTTCAGGAGTAGGGAGAGATCTGCTGAACATGCCGTTGGTGACAGGACTACTGATGACTCTAGACTGGGGACAGCTTGAGAAATACAGTTAACCTTTCACTCCTTGTCAGGCAGTTAGTGATCACAGGAAAATCAACCAGAAAATGTCCATGCATGGTTTAAAGCACCAAATGGTGCTGCCACTCCATGCTGATTATGGTAGGTTAGACTCTACAGCACTCACAGGAAGGTCAAATGTGGTGTTCTTTATGGGTATAGTCATACCTCAATTTCATCCTCGTCATCAGTCTACCCGACAGGACAGGACAGGACAGGACAGAAAAGACAGGATTCTTAGAAGGCACAGAAGTCAGCACAGATGAGATCATCTTAACATTACATCATATCCCAAAAACAGAAAAAAGAAACTGATCACCACAAACAGGGTACACCTTCTTGCTCTAGGAGCTGCCAGACCTACTCTCCTAATTTCTTCTGGATACTTACTCCCAGGGCTCCAAGACCAGCCCTGAACATAGTGAGAAGGAACTTACTTGTGAGGCTGCTCAGGAGGTTGAAAATCAGCATACTTGGTTCCCCAACCATTACTGACCTCATTCCCTGCTCTGGGACTTGCATGTTGTTGGCCATAGCCTGCCGAGGCTACCAGCACCTGCTGGTTATCAGGCCTCAGTAAGAAGACTGCTCTTCATTTACCTGGCTCTGTTCATCAGCTACTGGCCACCTCCCATCCTGAGTGAGGGTGTCCTCCTTGCCCAGGCTGAGCCTTGGACTACAGTAACCCTCTCATACAGAGGCCAGACTGGACAAGTGGAGCAACTCCCCAGCAAAATGTGTCCTGTTCCTCTCCTACTCTTCATGCAATCTCATTTGTCCCTCATGGTGGTCATTGGAATGGACTGCATTCTTTCAATTATTTCAGATAAATGTAAGTGACATTAAAATATCCCTTTTCTACAAATAAATTGAGGGCAAAAAGTCATGTCAATTTCTTGAGGAAATACAATTCAATTTAAACCTTTCCACAGAGATTATGGGCCAGGCCAGCAAACCAGACACATGTTTTATTGACTGCACATTTGGAAGTTAAAATGACAAGATGCCTTCAGTACATCACACTGCACATTGCCTCCCCACTTTCCTGGCATTGTAAGAGGCAACAGTCTCATTATACTTTTTTTTCTAATGACTTATTTAACTAAAATGACAAATATTTTCTTTAGCGAGCAGCACCTGGGCAAAGCGCTACCTATGCCAAATCCTCAGCCCCTTGGACATCCCTGAAAGAAACCATCAGTTCCTTTCTAGAGAAGAGGAAGCCAAGGTTGGGAGAAGTCAACAACCTCACCAGAGTCCTAGTGTCCTTCACTGTGGAGTCCTGGGATTCACCAGCCTGAGTTCTCCCAGCCTACTGGGATGACGAAGGCAGCAGAAAGGGCCACAGCTACCTAGCATTGCTTTGTCTATCTCAACATTGGTCTGGAACCAGTTTAAGACAGGAAGATGAGGAATGGGTCTCTCTCTGAGCCTTGCCAGGGAGGACCTTTGGCTTTTGAAAAAGGAAGCCTGTCTGTTGTTTGCCCAAGAGCAGCAAGGACAAAAGAGGGACAGCACTCCAGGTCTGCTCTTCGGCTGATTCTAGAAAGGCAGTCTTGACAGTTTAACTCCGGACCTCTCACCTTGGTTTAATTGCTACCACTTCCATCCTCATTTATTTAGCATCTATTTCAAAGTGACCTACTACAGTTTTCTCCAAAATCTCTTTAGCGCCAATGTTTGGAGCGCTATGATTCTAAATCTTTGTTTTCCTTTGGTCTCAGTGGTTTTAGTTGTGTGTGTATCATTTTCTAAACTTATGATGACATCCTCGGGACATAAGCTTGTGTCTTATACTCTTCCTTGGTGCCCACTGTGATGGTGGGTACAAAATGAACACTCCTATTAAGTGGTGGGCAAGACTATGACTTGTCTTGGTGACAATATCCTAAAGTTTCAGCAGATGGCAGTCTTTCTACATGAATAATGCCACTGTGACCTCTTAAAAACCTTGGACTAGACTGATAATGAACCCTGAAGAAACCTGTATGCTTCACATTGTAATGAGAGTTTAAAGTTTTTAAAATCAAACTCTAGAAACATTTACCTCTGTTTATGTCTGAGAAAGCCAAATGTTTTCAGAGAAGTACAGAACTTAAAAATTTGTGGGATCTGTTGGAAAAAAAATCTCAAGAATTTGGCAAGAAATTTTGATATACTCTCATAATTATAAGCATTCTGTGCTTGTGATTTTTCACCCTCCAATGTGTTTCATTTCCACAAAAGTAAACGATATCTTTTAAAAAAAAGTTTAAAAATAATATTTGGAATAAAACATGGGCCATAGTTTGCCGAAATGGATTCAGTTTGCTTCTTGAATCTTCCAGAAGGGTAAAAATCATGTTAAACGTGATTTCAGGAGACAGAAGACTCTCAAATGATGGCACTGGCATTCAGAACTGCCAAGAACCATTGAAAGGACTCTTTGTGAAGAAAAGTGGCTTGGCTGTCCCTATGGGTCCAGAAAATTCTAAAGAAATGAAAGAACTTGGACTTATTAGTTCATGGTTCTCCTTAGAATTGCCTTGAATTACAACCAAATGTCTCACTGAACGCATCTGGGTTTCCATGTGAAGGCAGAACCCTCAGGAATGTGGACTCGTAGTTAGCAGTAACTATGAGCCCTGTTTTGCTGACAGCATGGACACACCTGCGGGCATAAAAAGCAGCCTCTGTGAAGTCTTCATTGACTTTTCTTCCTCTCCAAAGAAATCTGCCTGACTTGAGTTCAGCTCAGCTTTAACCTCTTGAGTTAAATCCTCCTAGATTAAGCCCTCCCTGTGGCTGAATCCTTCCTTTTCTCGTCCCACTCGCTGCACAGCTGGGAACCCATGTCCTACTCAGATACATGCATAGGTGCGAGAAGTTCACGGGCACCAATTTAAACAATGAAACAAAAAACTCACACTGAAGAGGCCTTTCACAGGTACCAAATATGATCTGTTGGTATCAAATAAAATGGATTTATTTTTCTTGAGTAGGTTCAAGAATAAACGTAAGGAAAAGAGAATTCCCAGAAAACGCCTTCCTTTTGTCAGGACTGAACTTAGATCCTACTAGTAACAGATGAGCTGTGTTAAATACCAGTCTGGTTTGCATGTTTCATGAAGGTGCATCAGAAACAGGAATCTGCTCTGAGTATCCCTGCTGGTCTCTGGCATCTTTGTATATCCCTTCAGCCCCCACTTACTGAACCCTTTCCATGTGTGATCTCATCGTACCAAGGATGGAACAGGCTTAGGGCTGAGATTGTGGAGATGAAGAACCCAGGATTAGGAGAGACATTGGAAGTCTCTGGAGCACCCCATTTGCTATAGGGAAACTTCTGGACTCACTGTTCTCTGGGATCTCTTCCCATCTTGATATTCTGGGACCCAAGGGACTGCCATGGGCCCATCAGATTGTCTTGGAGCAACTGCATCAGTTTCTCCAGTCAAACAACCAAAACTGGTGGTTCATGTGTCAACTGATCAGTTATGTAACACTGTTATCATGATTAAAATCCTGAATCAGTTGCAAATCAATACATTTGTCTTCCTATGATCAGTGGTGTTACCTTTGATATTTTTCTCCTCCAATTTTACCAAGTATTTATGCCATCAACATCATATAACATGCCAATTTGGATTGCACATTCCTCCCCCAACCACATGATATATTCTGTGACACAGATCCTTGTTTGTTACCTAGTAGATTTTCACAGAAATTGTAGAAGAGCAATTTAATAGTACTTTTAAAAAAAGAATTTTCCCTCCACAATCAAGTTCCCAAACCATGGGAGGACTTACGACTGACATTACTTTCAAAATAAATGATATAAAGAGACTGATTTCATGAAACTTACATCAGTGATCATCTTTCCTCTGGTCTTATTTCTCTCTCTGTGGTTGGCTCGTTTCTGTTTTTGCTGCAAAACCCTTTCCCTGGTGGTGCGATACTCTAGTGCAAATTCACTAATGATCCTGCAGAATTTGTTGATGTTCACTTCTCGAATTGCGTAAGGTGGATGGCCCATAAAAAGCAAAAAGGAGTGGAATCTGCAAGGAAAAAAACAGTAAGCACAATGACTTCACTTTTAAGGAACAAAAATTACTTATCTGCAATCTTTCCATAGGAAACCAGTGAGCCAAGATCTCAGTGGGAGGACACTACTTGGGGCTTTGAGTTTCAAGAATCTTAAGTTAAAATGCAAACAAAAGTTCAACTCACTTTCCCACTGATAGAGGTCCTATCTTGGCAAGATTTTAGGAGATTACTTTTGGATTACCTGTGTTTTAACATTTTTCTATGTGAACATGTAAAGCTTTCTATAAAAAAAAAACGGTAAAACATTGTCTTAAGGAAATTATTGCACATTTTCTAGACTAAACAAGAATAGAAATAAAAATATTGTTAGAATTCTTTTAATGAGTCTATTTGTTTAAAAATGTTCTACCCAATATTTAATTATCAGAAAAAGGAAAAAATGACAGTAGAAAACAGGGAAATCTTTATGTGGAGCACACGGTATTGTATAAATGATACCAATATTTCTAAACAAAATCTTTCAGTTTTGATCATTCTAATTTGTACAGTTTGAATATGGGTGTTGTATTTTAATGAGGGGCACTGAATGATTCTTTTTTTTCTGAAAAATAACAAAGTAGAGTGTATGAATTGTATTTAAAGTAAAAGGAGCTGAAAAATGAAGGCCAATTCTTTGGCTTATTCATCTGGTTTTCAGTCTGTATATATGATAAGTAACTTTATACGTTCTTACAAATGAATCTGATGCTAGAGAAATAAAAGGGGAAAGGAAAGGGAAAAAACTGAATGTGTTATGTACATGTACCAATTCTCTATAGTGAATGTAGTCATTATACACTGCAAAAGTACTAATAAAAGTTTTAAAAATGCTAGCACAAGTTACAAAATTTTTTTGAAGGAAACAAGTATAAATCTTCATGATTTTGGATAAGACAATGTTTTCTTAAGGTAGATATCAAAAGCATAAGCAGCCAATAAGAAAATAGATAAGTTAAATCTCAAAATTAAAAACTTTGGTGCTTCAAAGGACATTATCAAGAATGGGAGAAACTTTCAGAATGAGAGAAAATATTTACAAATCATATGTATGAAAAGGGATTTGTGTTTGGAATCTATAAAGAAATCTTATGATTCAATGTTAGAAGCAAATAAATAGACAAAGGTTTTGAATAGACATTTCTTCTAAAAAGATAAAGACAAATAACCAAGCAGTTCATAAAAAGACACCCAACAACATTAGTCTAAAGGGATTACAGATAAAAACCATAACTAGATGCCACCTCATACTCAGTAACATGCCTAGAATTAGAAAGACAACAAGTGTTGGTGAGAATATGGAGAAACTGGATCCATTTAGCTTTCTGGTGGGAATTAAAATGGTTTAGCTGTTATGGACAATAGACAAACTGTTCCTCAATAAGTTACATTAGCCGGGTGTGGTGGTGCACTCCTTTAATCCCAGCCCTTGAGAGGCTGAGGAAGGAGGATCGTTTTTGAGTTTGAGACCAGCCTGGGCTACAAAGTGAATTCAAGGCCAGCCTGAGCTGCATAGTGAGACCCTGTCTCAAAAAAATAGGGCTGGGGATTATAGACCTACCATGTGATCTAGAAATTTTACTCCTATGAATAAACCCAGAAAAAATGAAAATATTTGTACACACAAAATCCTCTATGTAAATGTTCATACCATCATTATTCACAATAGCCAGGAAATAGAAACCCAAATGCCTATCAACAGATGGATAAACAAAACACACATGTACACAAGGCTCTGTGTGACTCACCCCACTACCTCTGTGACTTCATCCCTTGTGATTCCAGTCACTCTTGACCTCTGGTTACTCCTTGAATAAGCTCACCTCAAGGCCTCAGACCCTGTTTTGTTTGTTTGGTTTGGTTTGGTTTGGTTTGCTTGTTTTTGACACAGGTTCTCACTGCGTATTCCAGTCTGGCCTTGAACTCACAGCAATCCTCCTGCCTCAGCCACCCAAGTGCTGGAATTACAGGTATGCACCATCACACCCAGCAGCGGCCCCTGTGCATTGTGTAGGACACCCAGAGCACAAGGGGAAACGAGGGCAAGGAGATGATAGTGTGAGGCATAATGGTGGGGTAAGGAAGGTGAAGAGGCTACTACACTGAAATCATAGGCCTGGTGAAGGGGACAGTGCTGGCTGTTTGCTGTGTCTATAACATTTTTGCCACAGATAATTGCACGGATAGTGTTCTCATATCCCACCTGCCTAGAGAAGCCTTTCATGGCTATCATGTGCAAAACAGTACCTTTTTGTATTTTTCTATCCTATTTATACTGTTGATGTAGCTTAGTGATAAACAAGTTACCTAGGATGCCCAAGGGCCTGGGTTTGATCCCGAGTACCACCAAAACAAATAATTATCCCATTTATACCCTAACGTGCTCTTCCTGGCTCTTATTGCCAATTGACATTATATATCATATAGAAAATATATGAAATGATGATCAGCTAGAACAGTGTAATATACTGTATTCCTAGATTGTCTTCTATCACTGTTCGAGATCAGTATGCAGGATGAACCAATGAAAGAACTCATTAGCTATAGCTGAAGAACTATTTTACATCACTCTTAATACATGACCTTTCTGGGTTCTCTTTTAGACATAAGCACCACCAACATTCCTTATCCTTTACTTTCTAGATCATTGTTTTATAGGATTCAGAGAAGATCCAAACCATAAATCGGAAATAAAATTCAAGTATATATTTTGCAAATAAGGGAAGTAACTTGTAAAATTCACAGCTGAAAAAAAAACATTCAGATGTGTACATCTGAAAATCAAAAGACCATGCATTCCTTTAGAAAAAATAAGTATGACTTTGAGGGAGCAAAGCATTTAAGGAATTTTTTTTGTTAGTTAAAGTATCACTTTCAGAAGACATCACACAAAGGTCTTATGATTATGAAGGGGCTGGCTTCCCTCATCAGCTCCTCAAGGAACAAGCCAAACATCTTTGATTTGCTTCATCACCCACTTTTGCTCAGGTGCAGTGTATCATTAAATGGGAGTCAGGTGCAGAATGGGGAGGGGTGGATTTTGGAGAATGGGATTCTAATTTGGGTGTTTGTTTTGTGCCTTCCTTAGCTACTCAAATGCAGTCCACTAAGTCTCCTCCACCTTTCACCAGGTTGTAGAGTCCAGCAGTGACCTTCACATTGTAACTGCAACCTAATAAAGCTATAGGAATGAGTTTATATATCCATAGAGTGGATTAGGCTGTTAGGGCAACAAGATATAAGGAATGGTTAACATGCAGGCTCCAACACCCAGAACAAAAGTTTCTAAGTCAAGCAACAGTCTTGAAAGTGAGGTGCTAACCTGAAGCAATAGTTATATAACTTACTACAATGTTCTGATCTGAAGCCTTAAATGTAGGCTGATCTGCATGGCCAAGATGACTGCATAAGTACAAGCTATAGGTCCCTGACCTTTCTTGGTCTTGGTTTCTGATGTATAAGGTGAAAGGTTATCCCAGCAGGCCTGGGATCACTCCTGGGAATGTTGGCAGAAGGGGATGGAAAAGTGAAGCAAAGCAATTAGGGATGACAGTTGTTTATCTATAATTCAAGAAAATATCCTGCTTTAATCAATTCTACATGCAGAGCTCTTGTTAAAAACTTAATTTGTACCCAGGGTTCACAGGCATGCCCAACCTGTGCCCCAGGGGCTATCTACTATTTTTAAAATGTTATAATAAAATATTTGAAAGTAAAGGAAATTTTGTTACTTATATACATTAAATATACTATAGATTTTGTATTTGGCCCAAGACAGTTTAACTCAATGCAGCCCAGGAAACCCCTGATAGGCATTTTGGCCTGACTACCACCTGGTACCTCCCATTAGCCATTCAACTTTTTCTTCCCAGGAGTGTGCTGTTGTTGCAAGGCAGGTTTAATTATCATCCAAATGACCAGTTTGAGTGGAACAATGAAAGCAAATTTATCTTAAGAAATAGATTTACCACCAAAATGAGTTTTCAATCTGTCTGGGATAAAATGATTAATAATAAGCTTTACGAGACTTTGTTAAAATTGCTTCATTTTCATGACATCTCAAATGGAAGCTGTTTGTGTAAAATTTGTTTTGCTTTTTAAAGTTGGGAATTTCTTGCATCATACAAAGCATCAAGGGTCAAACCAGCTCACATTCCCTGCCTCTCCTCTCCAAGCACGTTAAAAGCACAGTGTACTCTACTTTTAGTAAGAAATTTAACAGAGTCTTTTATAAGATTCAGAGGGCAACTGAAAGGTCAGCTAGGGGGATTTATAGTTGAATCACTCGATTCCAAAAATACTGTTTATTAGGTAGTCATCAACTGAAGGGAAGACTCTGCGCTTTATCCCTGTCCTGCCCAACATCTAAAACTACTCCCTTCTTCTTTGCAGCGTATATCAAGACCCGGAAGCATGATGGTCATCAAAGCAGCAAATGACACAGCTGGGAGGGGCTCGTGTGCAGATAAGGGAGTCAAGTTTTTAAAAGTTGTCTGTGGGCTTGAAGGAAGGGGAAAGAAGGAAAGAAAGAGGGAAGGGTAAAAGGAACATAACAGGAACAATAGCTTTACAAGACTTTGATAGGAAGGATGGAGATGAAAGTTCCACAAACACATTCAGGGATGAATCACAGGAGCACAAATGGTGGCTCTTGCGGGAAATGCCCCTGCCTAGGACATTAGTTGGCCCAGGATCTAATCCTGGCTTCCACCACGTACTGAAGAACACTCCCGGACAGCCATGGAGCCAAGCTAGGCTCTGGCCAACTTCCTGACCTATCAATGCTGTCTCCAGGGGGCTTCTGGCTCCTGTAACGGAGGAAGGATGGTCCAGAGGACAGGACTTGCAGTGAGACCCAGCCTTCACCCAGGCACATATAGCATGGAAAAGCCATCAAAGAATGTACGACTTGAAGGTCCTTAGAGGGCAAAGTATAGATTAGATTTTTTAAAAAGGAACATTTTTATTGACTAGAGCTGCCACGCAAAGGAGTGGGACCTTGGCAGGTGAAACTGTTGAAGCAGCTGCAGGGAGGGAGCGTTCAATTTATCAGAGAACTTACAGATGCAACTCCTGATCGAGTGTGATTTTTACATCACATTATCTCTGCTATCCCTTCCAACTTCAAGATTCAATGCCATTGTGTTATTATGTAGGAAAAAACAAAATTCCTATGAAACCACTTATGAAACATCTGTATCATAGGTATACTTGCTATGTACCAAGAATGTACAGCAACATTTTTTTTTTTTTTTTGTAAATTTAACCATCAGATTTTGGCTTGCAGAATATTTTCAACATGTCATTGTACTGATATTTCCATAAGTTCCTCAATATACTTACCTGTTAATTATCCTTCTATGGACAATCTTTAAAATTATAATTCGCTCTGCACAGTCTTTTAGGAACTCTGACATTCGTTGCTTTAAAACTGGTTTCATTTCATGTTTTGCAATTGCCTTGAGGTGATCCCATGAAGCTTTGCATCTTCTCTCCATCTGACATAAATTATCCTGAAGTTGATCAAAGTCAACCTGAAAATCAGAGAGAGAACACGGCAAATGTGCTGAAACAACTGGACACCAACCTGAACCAGGAGACCAAAGTGCCGGCAGGAAGAAGCAAACATCAAAACCAAATTTACATCTTGAGATGCAAACATGCTCATGGCCTAAAAATCATTCACATGTGTATTTGTCATTATCTTGACATCAAATTATTTAGTGATATAACTGTTCTCCAAATGAACCCAAAACACGTGTCACCTTTTCTTGCTTTATTTGGAAAGAAATGTTTTGAAACCGTTCAGGGACTGTAAACTAAAACATGAGCTAAAGGAACCTAAGAACAAGATGAACTGAGCAGGTGTCTTGTAAAACTTTTCAGAGCACCCTTGTTCTGCAGGGATGATATTTAACTGAAGGCTGAGAAACACATCCTAGTCTTACATGGATGGCTCTACTGTAATGGGGCCATGGTATTTGTCGCTGTGATTTCCTTTATAATTTGTACAAGTTATTCATCCACCATCTACACATTCAATGAACACTCACAGGGAAACCAGTATACACCAGTCCCAATGCTAGGCACTAAAAGCACCAAGACAGACATTGAATAAAACCAAATTTGCATTCTCAGGGAGAGTTATTATACAGACTGGTGATCAACAGACTCTGTTGCAGGCCTGGTAAGGGTATGTAGTACCTCACCAGGCCTTTCTGTATGTGTGTGTGCGTGTGTGTATGTGTGTGTGTGTGATGTGTACACAAGAGTTTAAGGCAGCAAATTCAAGCCATACATGCAAAGAACAGATGTGACAGAGCACCCACTGTGTATTTAGGGGAGTGCAAACAATTTGGATTGAACAAATGGCCTGAGATAATACTGTCCAAGGTAATGAATGCTTTTATAAAATTTCTAGACTGAAAATTGCATTAATCGGAGGGTTGTTTAGTGATAAAAAGTATACTGGAGGGCCACATGTAATAGCTAGAAACGTGAGATTGGAAAGAAACTGAGAAGGATAAGAGGGGAGGGAGAAATAGATAAACCAACAGGCAAGCTGATGGGAGGGGACTGAGGTGGATGGGGAGAGAGCAAAGCTGGGAAAGAGTGAGGCAAACAAAAGTCAGACGAAGCTGAAGACATGTGGAAGTGAGCCACTGCTGTTCAGGTGCCAGTGACTGCAGCCAGGCGGCTGGAGAACTCCAGGACTTGCCAGAGTGACCTCAGACTACTAGCCCCACTTCAGAAGGACAAGGCAGGGATCATGCCAATAGAGGTGGATTCTGTCAGAGGATCTGTGGCCTCAACAAGGGGAAGACGCTGAGCACAGGGGATGCCCCAGGCCTGGAGGGACATGGCCTCAATCGCTTGGTGCTATACAGCTACAAAGGCACTGCGAGTGAAGTCTGAACAGAGGTGGAAGATGATCCTATGGCCTCTGGTTGCAAGTCACAAGGATCTGGGCCAACAGTCACCTTTGGAAAAGTCAGTAGGCAGAGGCTATCTGCAGTTTTGGCATGTGTGGCCAATCTTTAGGCCAGGGTAAGTTATGCAGCCATGAGTTAACTAAAAATTAAACACCCAGTGGGCTTCCAGGAAGGCTGGTTACTAAGGGGGAACAGTGCAGTTGCTAGGGGCTGGTGTCACGTCAGGACTCCTGGGGCAGGGACACTTTGGTTACAAATGAGCTCCAGCTAGGGTGGCTCTGAGCAAAAAGCAAGGGCTACATGTGAAAAGGGAACTGATAGTTCTGGGCAGCTCTGAATGAAGGGGATCCAGGCAGTCAGGCTGACTTAGTCATGAAATCCTAACGAAACTGTCTGCTGAGGAGGTGGAGTTGGGATGTCAGAGCAGCAACTGGGGACCCTCTGCTGGGACACTCAGAGGGGCTTTCTGCCTGGGTTAGGACACTAAAGTACTGCTTATAAAGACTGAAGAACAGTACTGGTCCCAGAATAAAATGCTATGAGTCCAGTTAAATACAGGGCTCTGTGCTCTGAGAAACCCTCTGCCGGCTACCTGAGCTAGGGGCCTGCTGCCATGCTAGTAGAGGGACACCTGCATGATGCACCTGTGGGCTGCCAGCTTGTGACTCCTGAAGCAGGTAAAGAGTCCCCCAGCCACCAGGTCCCCAAGTCAGTCCTATAGGAGAAGGTGGAGAGAGGGAGGACTCCTGGAAGGAGAGTCCTCCATTCCTCCCTGCTCTGCCTCGGCACTGTCTCCTCTTCTCCTACTGGACTCCTGTGCACCTCAGTACTCATAGCTCCTACTCCCCATCTCTTGTGTCCCCAGGATCCGGCTCCTGGGTCCTAGTAAAGGATGTCAAATCCAGTGAGTTTCCTGTGCTCCCACGGCCTCCATTTCTCCCAGTTCTGGTGTGTTCAGGTTTCCTCTGGGCATTGTTCAGCCTCTATCATCCTCCTGCCCTGGAGGCCTCTGGGGGTCCACATGCAGCTCATAAAGATATCAACTCTGCACTTACTTTAAGAGCTTGCAGCTGAGGGCCAGTGCTATATATTGTTTATAGCCCTATAAAAATGTTCCCTGTGTGTAAGATCACAGGGATGGCCAATGTGTGGGCAGCAGGGCCAGGTATGCCTTGTTTTGGGCTCCACAACTCCCTGCAAGGTCCTGTGAGCATCTCAGGAGGAGCCAGATGACATGTTTTTGACATATTAGCCCACCCAAAACAGACTGTGAGGCTGTAATGTTTTGGGAAATCCATCCTGGAGAGCAGCTCTCTCAACAGTGACTGCAGGAATGAGGGCTTCATGGCAGGCTCGCCTGACATACCTCAGCAGGAAAGAATCTGAGTGAGAACCAGAGATAGGAAAAAGTTCACGGCACAGACTGAATCATACCCACAAACTCTAGCATGGTGAATGCAGGCAGGGTTGAACATCTTACTTAAAAGAGATTGTGTGCCTTTGAGCTGAGGGATAAAGAGCCCACAGCAGAGGCTGAGGCAGGGCCACTCCTCCATGTCCACAGACGTACCTTGGCTGACCTGGTGATGGCCCCAATTTCTGAGTACAGATCGGAGCTGTCTGGGAAGTTTTCCACCACCATGGTGCACACGTGGTGGAGAAGCGACTGCTTGTGCACTGTGTCTTTGACTTCTGGAACCTTCTCGAGGTAGCTTAACTCAAACGCTTTGGCCTGTTTGGTGACATTAAATTAAAGATGAAAAAATCAAGCTTCATGTAGGCCCTTAGGACAGGACAGATGGTTAGAATCAAAGCATGGCCACAGTAGCCGATATTTAATTTGTCTGGGGCTGAAGTTTCTCAAGTCACACACTCTGCCCTCCTTTGCTGAATACATGAGGACCAGCCACAGTGAGAACGAACCCAGCCTCTGGCCCTTTCCCACACAGCCCTGAGCCCACCCCAGGCCTGAGCCATCGGCCAGGTGCTGAGGGACTGTTCTCTGGTCCCTGTGTACCTGCAGCTTTTTTCTCCCCTTTTCCTGGTAGATTCTGTGTTCTGGCCAGAGCCAGGCCAACAACTATACCAACAAAGTTGCTTCTTTAAAAAGTATCAGAATGCGTATAAGCACAAATATTTGAGTGATAAGCTCAGGAAACAAGAACAAATAGGATAGATAAAAGTTCCCCCAGTGTCAATTTGGGAGTAGCCATACTTTGTATGGAATAAAGTGCTTATTTTTCCAAGCTTCCTCATTTATGACAAGGTTTCGGTTCAAATAAATGGGCCCTGATATTTTAAGGACAAAATTCCCTCCAGACTATCAGCAACAAGACACATACGTTGTTTGCTCTACTGTGCATTGGGGACCAAGGGTAAAACTTCCATCAGTGAATGAGGGGCAGGGTTTTTGTCACAAGGGAGAGGCAAGAAAACTTACATTAGTTCCATTTAGAAAGTTCCCAATGGCTAGAAGTGTAGATAGGATAAAGCCCAAGGTTTTATTGTTCTCCAACTGGTCTATTCCTTCCTTCAGGTCCAGAAGTGGTTCTGCCACTTCCTTTCAGTTAAAAACAAGATGAAGAAGAATGTACATTTTTGCTTTTATTTTTTAAAAAATTGTACAGTATACGATAGGAACAAATACAGTTCTCCACAGCACAAAGCAATCTCATATGATAGGCACTTGTTTCCAGGTACAAAAAAATAAAAGGATGAAAGATGGCAGGTGATCTAATCCTCAGAGACTCCATAGTGGAGGCCAAACAAAGCTCATAGTGGATACTGAATACTTCGTCCTTCCTGTTGCTGCCCATCATCTAAGCCCAAGCAGAACCTCCAGGTCACTCCTCCCTTGCTCTGCTCCCAACTGTGGCCAACTAACAATACAATCTTCCTTACCGTGCTCCTTCAGCAGATAGACCACAGTCCTCCTCATATCTTTTCTACATCTAGGCAGATGACTCCAGAAACTGTGGCTTCACTAACCCTGAACCACCTTAGTCTCTTCCTCTCCCTCTCTAGCTACTCTGTGATGGCCTGGGTGCTCTCTAGGCCATTGTCCTTGTCTAAGACCCACTCCCTGAAACTTCTACCCTGCTCTGTAAATCTGTGGCCTCAATCTCCCTCTTCCGCTCAACTGTAGTCTCTACCCCACATCACTGTTCAGCCCCCTACTCACCTGTATCCCAAGGCCAAGAGGTTTAGCCCAAAACTTTAGCGACCTTGTTTCTCTGCCAGGCTGACCCTGCCAATACCTAACCAAGGCTGGACCAGTTATCTGTTTCCTTCATGATGTCACTTCACTTTGCTAAAGAGAATCACCTAAATGTGCTGATTGGTTTTGCTACTGGGTTACACTAGTCACCTTAGTAGTCCCAGGTCTCTTTATCCCTGCTTGATTCCCTAATGAGCTTACATACTGTACAGGTTGAGTATTCCTTTTCAGAAATGATTAAGACCAGACGTGTTTCAGATTTGGTTTTCTTGGGGGGAGATTTAAAAATATGTGCATGTATATAATGAGGTATCTTGGGGTACATTTATGTTTCATGCACTGTATATTCTCTAAGCATAGCCTGAAGGCAATTGTATACAATGTTTTTAGTGTATCTGCATTTGAATGTGACCTGTCACATGAGGTCAGATGTGGAATTTTCTACTTGTGACATCATGTTGGTCCTCAAAAGGTTTTGGAACATTTGATTTTCAGAGTTTTGGATTAGAGATGCTCAATTTGTAGTTCTCCCCTGAAGTCTGCCAAACCCTGCTTCCACCTACTCGGTCCTTAGTTTAGGACCTTGCTACCTCCTTTGCAGAAGATAGAGACTCACAGCCTTTTACCTGGTCTGGTGAATCTATTTCCCTCTTACACTTCCTCTCAACTCAGCCCCCTGAACTTTACTGCCCACCTCTTCCTTTCCTTCCTCACTGCTTGTCTTCCACTTTCTGCCCAAGCAGAGTCCCTACACCTTCCCCATGATCTTTTTCCTTCTAGTCTCCTCCCAACTACTTGAAATTTTTTTCATCTTCAATTTTCTACTGAAGATATCCTCTCAAATATACTGAAGCACATGCTGTTATGGTCAGTGGCAGCCTAGGTGAATATCACCAGGTAGAGGGATGACAGGAAATTTTCTATATTGGGATTTTCTGCATTTTTCCAAATTTTCTACAATGAAAACAGCATGAAACAATTTTAAATTTTGATAAAATCATTCACCCTGGTTCCCATACGCAAGCCTCTAAAGCTGAAGCCAGGCAGACATTTTAGAGTAACTTCTCACTGCCAGGCTGCTGACCACTTAGGACAATGTCATTATCAACTTACACTTTACTCCAAATTCTGGCCAAGAATCATACTTCACTACCTTAATATTTATAATAAAAAGCCTGGCCTTTTCACACAGGAGCCCCAGGACTGCCTGCTGCTCTTAGAAGTGCTCACCTTTTCTGTGGTTTCATAATCCATTTTGAACGCCCAGAGGTGGAGCCGAGCCGAGAGCTCACTGATGGAGGAGAGCGTCAGGAGGAACTGCTCTGCACTGCCCAAGGGCACTTCCGGGTTGGCTAGCTGAGCTTCCTGGATTTTCTGTTTTTCCTCTTCAGTAGGAATCATGGTTAGAATTTTCTGGAAAGATAGGATGATGATATATTCTTTCTTAATGGTGGGCTTTATCTTACTCCTTCAATGTTTTCAAATTCATACTATAATTTTCCAATCAAGCAGAAGAAAAATTCTATTGTATCTCACATAGGTTTATACTGTCATAACCAAACATACTTTACACAATTTGCTGAAAATTTTCTGGTCTTGCACATGAAGGGCAGTCTAGCCAAGAAAGGAGGACAGAAAGTGAGAGAAGGCTGAAATATAGAAGACTGAACAATTCCCCGTTCCCCAGGAGATTCAGTGAAACGTGAAGAATTTATACTTTGCAGCAATTCTCATGGATTAATTTAAGAGCTTGCAAAATTTATTTAAAAAGAATTCCAAACAACTTTTGTTTCATGTGATGTAAACAATTTTAATTGTTTTAACTACTTGTAGAACTGATAATACTTAATTCAAACTCAAGTCTGACTAAAGAAAAGCTATGATGGTATTTATAAAGAGTGATACCCACCTGCTAATGAAAAAAGTATATTTTTTAATCTTTCTTTGTTCCTGGTAAAAAGTCAATTGTGAGAAGTGAAGAAGGTTAAAAGACTTCAGAATGCTTACAGTTCTTAAAAGTTTCAAAGTATATTTGGTACATTTAAAAAAAATAAAATAAAAATTCCCCTGTCTACAGTTACTGTTCTTATACAACATTGTATGGAAATCCTAGCCAAGCACAAATAAGAGATAAAAATCATACTGACTAGAAAAGAAAGACAAAAGTGATCATATTTGCTGATCACATGATTGTTTACATAGACTATTATACAGAATTTGCAAAAAAAAAAAATCTAAAAAAGTGAGTTTAACAATGTTGCATAATAAAAGACCAGTATACAAATACTCATTTTATCTCTATATATTGATAGTGGGAAATAATTTTTAAAAGTACTGTTTATAATGGAGACACGGGCAGTAAATTTAACAGTGTCCAGGATCTGTATGTTGGATATTAGAAAATGCTGATTAAAGCTATCAAAGAAAATCTAAATAAAAGAGGATGCATACTGTGTTCCCATATTAAAGAGACTCACAATCAAAATGTTAAATTTCCCCAGACTCATATACACATTTAACTCAATTCCGATCAAAATTGAAATTTTTCTGTAGATATAGACAAACTTAACACAAAAGTTATACCATAGGGCACAAGAACTAGAACAACCAGAATGAAAGACAATAACTTTGAAGGAGTCACACCACCACCTGACTTTAAGAACAGTAAATATGGCCCATTGATTTTGATGAAGCTACAAAAGCTATTCAATGGAGAAAAGATAGTATTTTTTAACAAATGGTATTGATACAACCAGACTCCATATGCAAAAAATGAATTTCAATTTAAACCTGCCAAATTCAAAATGGATAATATATTCAAAAGTAAAATGTAATACCATAAACTTTTACAAATAAACAAAGGAGAAATTTTTGCAACCCATGTTAGGCAAACAGTTCTTAAATGATGACAGAAAAAAAGAGGCTAATGAACAGAACTTTGCCTAAATTAAAACTTTTGCTTCTTGAAAGACACTGTTAAAATAATGAAAAGACAAGTTATAACTCACCAAAAAGTTAAACACAAGGGTTACCTTATAACTCTGCAATTATATTCCAAGTATTTACTCTACAAAAAGGAAAACTTTTGTTTACACAAAAACTTGCATGTGAATACTTGTAGTAACTTTATTTATTACTGCTCAAAACTGAATCAAGTTAAATATTCTTCAGTGGATGAATAAGCAGATTGTGGTACATCTCAACAATGGAATAGGACTCAGCAATAAAAGGAAAAAAGCTATAGATACATATGACTCTGCTGAATCTCAAAGGGATCATGTTGTGATTCCATTTCTGTGACATTCTCAAAAAGACAAAACTGTACTGGCAGAGAATACATCAGTGATTGCTAAAGGGTAGAGGCAGGGATGGGGGTGCAACTGCAAAAGGGTAGCACAACAGCGTCATAGGGAGATGGGACTATCTTAAATCCTGATTATAAGATTTACATACGTTTTTAAACTTATAGAACTGTATATCAAAAAAACCAACTTAATTTTGTATTTTAATTAAAATAAAAAATAACAAAGTAAACTGGATAATTGATTCATCAATATGCAGGTACTTATATAGTTGTGCATCTGGACGTATATCTGGGTGGGGTAGATGTAGTCCTGAGTTTGATGAGAGTGTTAACAGGCGGGCTGTCTTTAGTTTATCAGAAACCAGTGATGATTGCATTGAGGATGTGTATTCTGTGCTGCAGTCAGATTGAGTCTGCAGAAGGTAACCTCTGGTGAGCATTCAGATAAGTCTTCTTCCAACTCGCTCTCCACCATGGCTTCAACCACTAAGACTATGTGGGTGGAAAGTAAGCACCTGGAGAGATATTTAGCCATGGTGCTTGTCATTTTTTCACTGCCAGGTTCATACCTTGACATCCACACAGGTGGCACTAAAAAGTAATCAAAACAATTCAAGCAGGTATTCCTTCTTTAACTGGTTTTCAAAATAAAAACTAAAATTTGTATTTTAATTTCCTTAATACTTAAATTGTCTTAGCATTGACAAGAATTCCAAAATGAAAACTTGCCAACACCTTTTATAACCTTCAGAAGGGATTTTCCTGCAATGACTTTTGTTGCTTTGTTCCTTTGAGAAAATAATCAAACATTTTTACTTTTGTTTTTCACTTCTCTAATTTAAAACATTTGTTCACTGTTGATTTATGAGGTTGCCATCTGCCAATTTATTTTATTTGATTTTTTTACACATCACTGACAATAAAAACAGCTGTAAGACAGTTGAACAGTAGGTCAAAGCCACCTCCTGGAAGCTGATGGTCCTTTTACCCGTAAACAAAGGATAACAGGACGAGTACAAGACAGTATCTGTAATTTACCCTTCTACCATGTCAGTAGGTTTATGAATGATGGTATGATCCAGGAAAACAAATGTCAGACCAGACCAAAATATGATAACCTCTCAGTCTTTTTAGCTTCCTCCTAGGCAGTGTTTAATACTGCTGTAAGTATACTTGCTTTTTTTTTTATGTGAAAGCTATATTTCAGAGAAAAATGCAAAAACATCCTTTTTTGTGGACTCAAATGCTATGGGTTTGGTTATCTTATTTACCTCCAGATAAGAACACAATAAGTAATTCTTTTACTTTACAATTTTGAACAGAATCCCAGCCACAGCTTTGGATAAGAATCTATAGCAAGAAATTTTAGTGACAAGAGTAGAAAGTTGGAGAATTTAGGGCTGGGCCTGGTTTGTATACGATTTGTACACGGAAAAAAAAATGGTGTTCTAGCTGTGTACTTATTTTCATGTAGCAACTTTAAAAAAAACTTTCTTGAAATATGTTGATAGCATCTCCTTCATTCTTATGACTATTCATTAAGGCCCTTTGGGGCAAAAATTATTGTATCAAAGTTACAGATGAAATGATTTACAGAATCATTGGCTAGGCGGAAGCCAACGAGACAGAGCTGGAGAACCACCTTGGGGGCTGCACCAGCTCTACTGCTCAAGGGGACTTAACTAGAAATGCAAAATTGCTGGGAGTTTGGCTCAGTGACTTAAGCGCCTGCCTGATAGGCGCAAGGTTGTGAGTTCAATCCCCAGTGCCGCAAAAAAAAAAAAAAAAAAAAAAATAGAAATGCAAAATTCACAGCACAGCTACATCCAGTCACCAGGGTACTCTGCATCCCTGCTTTGCTGAGCTAACTGTGGCTCTTCATGGACAGGCTCATCTGCGTGTGTCCAGCACCCACTCAGGGCCTGGTGGACAGGCCTCCTGCAACACAAGCCATTTAGAAAGTTGCCGTGGTTTTGTACACAGGGCTAAAGGAAACTTCTGTTTCCAGGATGCTGGCAGATCTGGCAGCCAAGCTGAGCTGAGAGAAATGTCATTTGGGACCATCTGATTGTGCTACCCTCTGAGTAGACACAGGTTCTAAAAATTAAGGGGAAGGAAACTCTCATTTGTGCTAATTCGGTGACATTTTACTTAGAAAAAACATTATTCATGCTCTTTAGAGATGGCCCTAAAGTAATTTACTAAAATTTAATGTTCTTCTTAAGGACTACTTCCTTAATGAAGTTAACTACTTCCTCAGGTTTGCATGACAAATCCGAGTACCTACCACTGGTTGCTAGGCACAGCCACAGGATGTCATTTAATACATCCTAATTATGTTTAGGTACACAGAGCTTTTAAATGACCATATTAAGCTGTGGTGCCATGCCATGGTGCATGCGTCCAAGAAGCAGATGGTTTGGCTAAAGGCCCTTTGGACATTAGCTGGAAATCTTATTAGCAAAGATCTGTAAGTTCGCAATTGCCATCTGCTCTCGGTCTTGATTTAACTCTTGAACAACAAGCCTACCCAATAAGCTCTGGGTACTGCCCGTTCTATGCCCCTCAGGTCCTTGAGATCAATGGCCAGAAACAGCAGATGGTGACAGTATCCAGGATTCCACATTCTCTAAGAGAGCTGGAGTCTTCTCAGCCATGGCTGAGAATTGTACAAGGACAGACACAACCTCTGGATTCACACAGAGAACCTTTAGATCAGGGCTCTTCAACCTGGGTGATTTTGTTTCCAGAAGAGGTTTAACAATATCTGACGACATTTTTGGCTGTGGGTCGAGGCAGGGGTGGGTAGATGCTATTGGTATTTAGTGGGTAGAGGTCAGGGATGCTGGTAAACATCCTGCCATGCACAGGACAGCCTCAAGGCAAAGACTGCCTCACCAAAAACAGCTATAGTGTTGACTTTGCGAAACCCAGCTTTTAGAAGCTGATAAAAATGTGACTTCAAGTTCTATTTTGACCAAACATGGGTTTATCAAAGGCTTGTGACATGATAACATCTTGGTAAGGATTCAACTGTGCTTTCTATGGCTGAGTCCTCTCACCTCAAATTCTTCCCTACATCGGCTGCTCCAGCTGGGAACAAGGTTCTGAGGGAAGTCACAGGCAGCACTGTGAGGTACGCTGTATGGCCTTCTGCACACTTCTCTTTCCTTCCAATCCCCCCTCATTCTCTGGGGGACATGGCCCAGGCCCAAGCATCCTTCCTGGGCCAGCCATCCCCAGTGCCCACCCTGTGGACTCAGGGTCTGGAGCTTTTATCCCAGTGGATCTCACACATGTGTGAGACTGATGCTGGGACTTGCTTTCTTCATCTTTAAGACAGGGAGCACACGAATATATACCTCAAAAACTTTTAAGGAGAATACGTGTGATGCACCTACCTATTCTTATTATATTCATTGGCATTAATGCTACTATTGATATTCTTTTCTGGACCTAAAGGTGGTCAGATAGAAAGTGGTCAGACAGAGAAAAAGAATAATTTGGTTCATTTTAAAATCTATGTAATTAATTGTATCTGAAACTTTCCCCACCCAAGGAGAGCTACATTTTAGGAAAGAACAAAAGCAAAATCCAAAGGAAACACTCTCCCTGATAGACTTTCAACTCCTCTTGACAAGGAGAAGAAGTATTTTTAAAAGAAATTGTCATGATTCCTTCAACCAGGTTGGCTATTTAACCCCTCTCCACCTGTGAATCTGAGCTTTTGGAATTTCTAAAGGATCTTGATAAGCAAACAGGATGGCCTGGTTTATTCTCAATGAAAAAGTGTCTTGTACTTAGTTTGTCCACATTCACCTAATGGCAGGCCCCTGCCCTTCTCCTGTGCTTCCCTGGAGGACCCAGGAATGGGGGTTCCTACCCAGACGCCTGGCCTGCCCCTTCTTGTTGCCAGGCAGCTGCTTCAGTATCTCTCTTCAGCTCTGCCCACTGTCAGCTACATGTTTCTTTCTACCTGCTGTGCCCACATGGACATGCTGCCGGCCTGACTCTGTTCCTGGAACTGGGTATGCAGATGTCTCAGAGTACAGCTGATTGGGCCTTATATAGGTTTTTAACAATAGACCATGAACTGGGTAGTACAGAAGAGGAAAATGCTATTCAAGATCTAGAAACTAGAAGACCCAAATCAAGGATTTAGCAGGGTCATGCTCCCTCTGAAGCCTCTAGGTGAGAATTATTCTTTGCCTCTTTTTAGCTTCTGGTGATTGCCTGCAACCTTCGGCATTCTTTGGCATATAAACACATCACTCTAATTTCTGCCTCTGTCATCACATGGCAGTCTGTCTTACGTGTCTCCCTATGTATTCTCTGTCATCACGTGGCATTCTCTTTTCTGTGTCTGTGTCCAGATGTCCCTGTTCTTATAAGGATACCAGCCATTGCATTTAGGGCCCCTTCTAATCCAGAGTGACTTCACCTTAATTTGATTACATCCATAAAATTCTATTTCCAAACAAGGTCACATCGTGGATGGGCATGAATTTTGAGGCGATGCTATTCAACCCAGTACAGGCCTCTAGGAGTAGTTTTCCCCTGAAGGCCTCGTCTCTCCAAAGCACAAAGGCAGGACTGGCCAGCTGGGCTCAGCTCCTACGCATTCTGTGAGTCCATCACTCCCTCCACACAGGGTTGTGGCCAAGACTGGCACCACTGCCCAAGCCCCTCCTCACTTCTGACTTTTTTGATTCTCTGGAATCAGGCTTCATTTTCTCCCTCCATGCTCAAAAAGACTGGGCATGGATGAACTCCAATCATGGAACTTCCTTGGAGTCTGGAGCTCTTTGTCAACAGAATGATAGGTTGGGTGATACCCAATATCACAAAGTCAAGTCCCCAGATTCCCTATTCTGACCTTGTGGGCTCTCAGGCTATATCATTCCTTCGTAGAAATCTCTGTGTTGGGCATTATCTCTGTTTACTCTCCTTTAAATGTTAGAGTAAGGTATTTCACCTACTCCAAAATGGCACCAGCCTGGGTGGAGGGAGAGGTTGGCCAGAAGGAAGAACATGACTCCTAGCTCAGCAGGTAAGCCATGGCTCCAAGTGTTCTGCTCAAGAGTCACACAATCACGGCCACGTCACCCAGTATTTCTCCACTTTTGAGGTCAACAAGGGCTGTAGCCTCAGTTGCCTGGTTTTCCATATTATCACACCAAATACCTCTCCACATATCCCAACAAGTGCCAAGAGAGAAAGTCCTTTACATAGATGTGAGCATCTATTAAAAACCCTACATTTGAAAGTGCTTGCTAATTATGTGTGAAATGACATGAAAAAAGACCCTATCTCCCTTGTAAGGAGGTTGAAATAGTTCTTTTCCATTTGGAGCAGGCAGAAGAGATCCATACATGAACCAAACAGTGAGAATCTCTGAACTTCATAGATAAAGTAAAGTTCACCTGCCCCCAGAGTAAAAACATAAGAATTACTAACATTATTCAGAATCTGGCTGAGACCAACAGAGAAAGGTCAAGTTACCCTATGAAGAAAGTCATACTGAATGCAATAATATGATAAACAGTTTAAGCATGTGATATGTTACAGAACACAAACAACGCTTGACAGAGCTCTCTTACCTCAATTCCTTCTTTGTTTAAGGCATATTCATCAAAATTCAAAATGGCGATCTTAATCGTTCTTGGAGGGGGCAGCACTGTCAGACCAATATTGATGGCATTGCTTCTCTTGGAATCTAGAACAATGATCTCCTGCCTTTTTCCATCTGCAGCAGTTTTCTTGGTGATAAAGCAAGGAAAAGCAAAGATTAATGCATCATCCTAGGTCTTTTCTGTGTTTCATTTTTAAAAGCAAACTCATTCCGTATTTAGAGATGAAAACAAATGGCCCCAATTCAGCACAGGGAAGGACTGGCTACCACTCAGCTCAGAAGAAAGAGATCAAGGACTAAGCTCCGAGAAGCTGCCAAGCTTGGGTCAGCAATGGAACTTCGCAAGTCAGACACATTACAAAATAAAATTGATTTTCCTTCAATTGGGAAAATGTGATATTTTGAAAGAAAAAAAACTCTGTTTTTTTTCCATAGAAGCAGTGAAAATAAAACTAAAACTTCTCAGAGCTCCTTTCTGGGTTGTGAGGTGTCAGAATGTGTCTTGGTGGGCCCCCAGACAGATGGTGTGTGCCCGGAGAGGTCAGTACACATGCTGAGAAGACAGAGCTGATGAGAGGAGGCCAGCCCAGCTGGTCTGTCAGCCCCTCCAGATCACAGCACCTCCACCTTTCCTGTTAAACTTAGATACAGGTATAGCTGCCCACTGGGTGAGGGAAGAGGGGCTAAGGAAGGGAAATGAAAAGCCATGTGCTGGTGAAGAGGAATGAGGTACAGCCAGGCTCCAAAGCCACAGATATGGGCAGGGAACAAGAGTTGTCTTGGCATCTGCAGTGAGCCCTTGGGTGTGTGGTTTCCTTGCTGGCCCCTCAGAGTCACACCCTAGACTTGTCTCATTCTTGAAGCCTCCCAGGGCTAACATATGGCCAAAACTCAGTAAGCGTGGGTTATAGACTGAAGGTCTGTATTCCTCTCCTGTTCAAGGGTTGAAGCCCTAATTTCCAATGTGATGGTTTTTGGAGGACATTAGGTTTAGGTGAAGTCACAAAGGTAGGGTTCTCTTGGTGGATTTAGAGTCCTTATAAGAAACCAAAAAGCCAACTCTCTCCCTCCATCACACAGCAAGAAGGTGGCCTTGTGAAAGCCAGGAGGAAAGTCCTCATAAGGAACCAAATCAGTCAGCATATTTACCTTGGAATTCTTAGCCTCCAGAAGCATAAAAAAATTTCTGTTGTTTAAGCCACTAAATCTATGGTATTTCATTAAGGCAGCCCTAGCAGACAAAGAATGTGAGGTACTGAGCCAACACTTGTGACCACCAAGACCTGTGACCACAGCCCTCCTCCCCTCCCCACCTTCCCCTTCAGCTCTCAGGAAGTTAAGAGCAGGGGTAGCAGTGGGTATGGGGAGCAAGGGGAGGAGATCTGGTCCAGCAAGCTCCCTGTCCTTGCTCAAGTTTCCCTTGAGGCAAACACAACTGGGAGGATGACTCTCCTGATTCATGCTTAGGGTGATAAGGCTGAGTAAGGTAGAGTGGCTCCCCTGAAGGAAAAGACACACTCAGCAGGGCGGTGGGGTTCTGGGTAAGTGGATTCACTGGCAGGGCAGTTGTAACTCACCAGGGGTGAAGAGGGTCAGAGCCTACAAGAGCTGACATTGAGCTGGGCCTACAGAATATGTGGGATACAATCTGTGGTCGGGAGGAAAGGAAGGAGATAAGCAGCAGCTTTGCCCAGGTCATTGGGAACTGGCAGCGATAGGGATGATGCTGTAGGTTTGATGGGGCCACATCTCTGAAGACCACACGAGCCTGCCGAGGGGCTCCAGCCAAACTCAGCAGATAGGCCCCCACTCACCATCTGCTCTCACCCGCTCCTTCAAGGCAGGAACCTGGCTGGGCTGGAAGCAGCCGAGCCATCTGGACTCTGGGAGAAGACTAGACACAGGGAGTCATCAGGGAAAATGGACTGAAGTCCTACTGAAGTCTTCCTGGGCCTCCAAATTTAATTGCTAAAATTCTATTTTAGATCCTTAAATACGCATTTGGGAATACATTCCATTTTTTTCCATGAAGAAAACAATTGAAAGCATCCCAGCTGTTTTGGAGCCTGGTGGCCAGGAGGGGCAATGCCTGTGGGTGTGGTCATCAGTTTTGAACAGTGGCTCTCGGGGACATGTGGCATAGATGCATCTCTGTTCTGCCGAGCAGGCTTTGTCTTCTCTATATTTAATCAAGTAAACTAAGAAAAGCTCCTGAAAATTATTAACTTAGATTCTAAATCTAATTTAAAGTAGTATGTTTTATGCACAATACTATAAGAAATAAGAGAGGCTTGACAATATGCTGAATACGGGCACAGCCCCTGAAGAGGGTGTTAGACACTGCAGTACCCATGCTGGGGTGAGGCAGTGCCTCCTTCCTTGGGCTCAGCAGGGGAACCTAACCTTGTTATTCCCTCTCCCCTCATCACCACCAGGACCTCAATTATTTTCGGTAGGCTGGCAAAGAATTGGTGTAAAAAATTATCTCTCTAGACCCTTTGTATCTAAAATTAGCACTGTGACTTAGTTCTAGCTTTTGTTTTCCTGACTAAAAAGGGACAGACATATTGCCCTTCTCCTTGTTCCTGCCAAGAATGTGGACATGAGGCCTGAAGGTGTAGCTGCGGGCATCTTAGGAGCATAAGGAAGGCAGCAAGGCTTCTCTGGGAATTGTTAGCTCCCAGCCTCTCACTCATACAGTTCTGTCACTCTAGGAGCCTGGAGAGGTGCTATGCAGGCCCAGCCAGCCCAGCTGGAACCTTTATGTGGAAGAGAAAAAGAAGCTCCCTCTGGGAGACAGAGCCCCATGACAAACAGCTGCCCGCAAACATCTTGGGAGAAGTGTTACTCAGATTTTAGCCTCTTCCCTGGCAGCTTGCATCCGTGTGTGACAAACACCCTGCATTGACCTACACGGTGACTGCACCTGACATGCCCTGGGTCGCTTCCTTAATAAAACCTAGCTTAGTCAGTGATGGACATCCTCACGTGCTTCCCTGTAAACCAGTGAGGGGCAAACTACTGAGCAAGGTCAGACACTGAGAAAGCTAAAAATTGAATTATTCAATCTCTAGATTTTGGCCAAGAGGTGTTTTAAGTGCCATTCTTGATAATTTAAGCAAACATCCATCTGATGCTATGAATACTCAAGTATCTGTTAGTGAGGTCTGACCAAGGTGAGGGAGTAAGTTGTGTGGAGCTGTCCAGTCCTGTCCAGCCCTCCCACAATAAGCTGGTGCTGTGCCTGCAAGAGCAAAACAGAGCTCTCTGTGCCTGGGAGGACAAGTCCCTGTTCAAGGATGAGTAGTCATCAGTTCTGACTCATTTCAGTTGTCTTTCAGGAAAAGCTCCACATCAGCCGTAATGAATTTATCCAGGGCTTCCACATGGCTCCATGACAGTGCCAGTACTGTCTACCCCTTTTCTACAAAGCCTGTCATGCCCATTCCTCTTCTTCCAGGCTTGCTACCTCTACCCAGAGCCTGACTCTCCAGCATTCAGCCTCTCCCAGCAGCCACCACCAGCCTCCTGCTTCCTAGCTCTTCTCCTTTCCAATCCATCCAAACAGTGCTTGCTGAAAGTCTTTCTCAGACACCCTTCCCCTTATTGCATTTCTTTGATTGGAAGCTGTTGTGATGGTCCATGATTTACAATTTTAGGAAATTAGGAAATTAGCCAATGATAAGATGGGGTTATAAAGCAGGGGTCAGGAAAAAATGGGTGGGCCTTGTAAAGTTGGTCAGGAAATGGGATATGGCACTCTGAAGGCATCTAGGCGGTGAGATGTGATAAAACAGATGGAACCAGGGTTGTAAAGAAGAGTGGGGCAAGGTAGCTTATGTGTAGGAAATTGAAAAATTGTTCGCATTTAAATTGGAGCCCAGAAAACAGACACATGTCACGAAACAACACCCAAACAAGAAAGCAAAACCAAGAATCTCTTGAGGTATCACTACAAAGCACAGCTTACTTTTGAAAAAAATGTTGAAATGTTCTTGAAAGTGTTGAGAGGATTTGGAAGGATAAGAAACATCATGCACCTGGTAGGAATTTTTTTTTTTTTTTTTTTTTTTTGTACTGGTGATTAAACCTGGGGCCTTTGCACTGAGCTACATTGCTGGTTCCTTTTATTTTTTTGTTTTTGAGACAGGGTTTCATTTATTCACTAATCTGCTCAAGCTGGTCTTGAACTTGTGATCCTCCTGCTTCAGCTTCCCAGAGCGCTGGAATTACAGGCATGCACCACCATGCTGGGCTCTTAGCAAGTCAATTTATAGGTATGCTAGAAAGCTCTTATCTAACATATGTATTTAAAATAATTCCATCAAACTTTCAATAAGACCTGCTTTTGGAATTAGAAAAATATATTTAAAAGTTAATATGAAAGGTTATAGGTACTTAAAAAGTTAACGACAGCATTCTTAAGTTAAAACAAACCAATGTGATGAGTGAACACCGTGACAGAGTGGCTTGACTGAGATCCTCCTTCATAGGAAGAGGACAGACTGGGTGGAAGCAGGAACACAGGCCCACGTAGGAACAGCCAAGGGGGAGTACGGTGCCACCGGGAACCTGTGGCTGAGTGGGATACATCAGCATCCCTGCTGACTGTAGTCTTTTTTTTTTTTTTTTTTTTGTGACATTGGGGATCGAACTCACAGCCTCATGCCTGCCAGACAGGCGCTTAAGCCACTGAGCCAAATTCCCAGACCTCTGACTGCAGTCTTGAGACATTATCAAGTGATGGCCTAGGACCCCAAAACCCTAATGGAGGCAGGAGAAGAAGTTCAGGCCCCTAACAGTCTCTTTCTGATTGGTTGCATATATTCCCATATTTACTGACTCTTTTTGTTATCACATTTCCTGAAACAGATATTTCCTGAGAGCCTTTTAGGTGCACAGCCTTCAAATGAGAATAGTCCCACAGGTGCTAACAAAAAGTGCTGATATGTGGAAGGCCAGGAAGCCTGTGACATCATTGGTCAACCCTAGGTAACTGGAAGTTAAGGTCACTGTCCCAATTCTTTGATAAAAGGTCAACTGGCCAAAATCTCTGCCCTCTGCCTCAGCAAGGTCCAGGGACTCTCAAGGATAGGTTGGAAGAAGGCCTCTGTGGGCCCAGGGTCCAGGCATAGGCTATTAGACTAGGGGCATGGCTGGGGGAGATTAGTACAAGGGTGGGTGTGAGGTAGTGGGGGAAATCACTGTGGGGCTTCCTCTTAACCTGCTATTTTCCCAAATAAGTCCAGAAATGTTCATGGAGAAGGGGGAATTTGCTTCTTTAAAGAGGGACAGCGACCCTGGGAACAAGCCAGGCTCTGCTTTAACACCAGAAAGTCTAGCAAGACTGAGCTCTTACAGCAGGGCTCCTACTTCAAAGCCAAGCCAACCTGGGGGCCTCCAACATGTCCATGGCAGCCTTTCCATACCACAGCAAGACCATCTCTGGGGAAATGCTTCAGCCTTGGATGCCATGTAGGGATTTTATTGTTTTGTTGACTTGGCCAAGAGCACTGCAGGAGGCGGAGGCGGGGGTGGGGGCAGGGTGTGAACAGCCAAGATGTATGAGAGTCAGAGGTTACCCTGTCTCTCAAGAGCAGAGGGCTCTTAGAAAGAAGAAGCAGGAAAGACATGATTAAGGCAACATAGTTCCTTCTTTACGATGTGCCCATGAATGGTAAGGGTCCAGTGCGGA
>RJWM01015955.1:0-46629 GCA_004363535.1 Dasyprocta punctata | reverse complement strand
TTTGTACCTTTTGTAATGGAAATGTTTATCTTGTGCCATTGCATGTTGGAAGTTTTTACCTTTGTTTTCATTTGTACAGGGGCTTGCAGTTGATAGTTTGTCTTACATCTCAGAGAAGACTTGGGACTTGGACTTTTCAGCTGAAACTGTTAGGACTTTGGCAACTCCTGCAGATGGACTGATGCCTTTTGCATAAAGCAATGTACATGAGTCTTTGGGGGGCCAAGGACAAAATGTTATGTTTCTAATGTAATATAATGTTGATAGACTTAATGCTGGTTCTTAAGAATTATTAAGCTGTAGTATAATATCCGAGTTGCAAAATGTTAAGAATAAACATGTCTTGTATCTGGAAACTGGTTTAAAGAAATATGTCTGGTTGCCAAGTTGACAAAGAGTGGATTGTCATGGTTGATACATTGTGTTAACTTGAGAAGTTTATAGAAGTTTAACTAAGAGGCTCAGCAGGGAGCCAGGGTTCTTACTTTGTAAATATCCTAGTTCTACCCAAGAGGAGGGCAAGGAGATTTTATGAGTACTACAACTCACCCTGGAGGTGGGGTGGCCTGTGAACAATATAAGGGAGGGAAAGAGGCATGCTCTTCTCTGATTTTGCTCTGGCTGTTTTTGCTGGCTGCTGCCTTGAAGCATTGCCCTGGTGCCATGCCACTCTGCCTTGGAGCTAGCTGATTATGGACTGATACCTCCACAAACAGTGAGCTAAACAAACCTTTCTTCCTTCGTTTTGGGTGTCAGGTATTTTGTCCCAGCAATGAGAGAAAAGTTACCAAGATACTCTCTAAACGTAAGAGATGCATGATCGTAATATGTTCCTTGTTCACAGGGGAAACAACTCAGTGAAACAGAATGACTAGCTGACATGCAGAGGATATATTTATTGATGTAGAAGGAGAAAGGAGAGGAGGAGACAGAGAAAGACAGAGAGAGAATGAACACATGCTACAATTCCTTAATGGTCCCCTAGACCAGTGGTAGTAAACCTATGGCAGGTGTTTTGCAGCAGGCTGTCTGTATCACTGGAAGCTCAAAGAGTTTGCTATCACCATCCTAGCTCCCAATTTTCACTGTTTCCAAGGCCTACAAGGGTGCTATACTCTTCCTGGAATTTACATATTGATTTTGATAAATCCCATGAAACAATTCATGTTGTACTTCTGCCATTATCTTGATTTATGTTTTGAAAAATGAAAATACTTCTTGGGTCTTATTCACTGGACATCAAATTAATATATCTCAAATTCATGTAAAAAATTAAATTATAAAACCAGCCACTGGCTTATCCATTGTAGGCTTGTGTTTATTGTAACAATATCATAAGTAATTTTTTTGATATACCTATTCCAACCAGACATTTCTATCCTGTATCTCCATGATGTGAGTTTTGTATCCTATGTCAGTTTGTGTTATTTATCTGAGGCAGTGATACACTAACATCCAAAAAATCCACAGTAATACTGATTGCTGCACCATCTGAGTATCTACTCTGTTAAGTAGTTACGGTAACATTTTATACAGTCTAACTTTCTTCTTTCCAACAATCCAGGAAAATAACATTTGTGTTGATAGAAACTGAGACTCAGAAACATTAAGAAACTTTCCAAGCACACAATATTTATATATTACAGCATCAGGAAGAGACTGCAGAATACAATACTCCCCTAACATGTAAAGTCCATTTCTATTAATGTAGTATCAGATTATTTTAACTTTTTGAGAAGACTCATGACACTGTTGGCTTATATTAAACTTACATCTACTAAGATCTACTAGATTGTACTAGTATTTCTCATTAGTATTTCTCTTAAAAACTACAATCAATGCAGATTTCTTTAAACTTAAGTGTAATGTCTTTAAATTTAAGTGCAAGGACTTTTTTTTTAATTCCTGTTGAAGTCTTGCCTAAGTTTTGTGCTCTACATTATTGACCTTCCTGAATTTTGATTTTCATCTATTGTACTCAGCATTCACAGCAGTGCGTCTAACACACATACAAATGTGTTTAAGTCTGACAAAAATTTCCAAAGCCACTCATAAATAGTTATACCTAATAAATGGCATCTATGTTCATATTTACATGTGAACTCTCTGAATATCACTATTAACCAGCTTTAAATCTGTCTAGATTTTTATGTAGCCTATATTTGCCCATCTAACATTTGTTGAACACTTACTTTCTGACTTTGGAGCAGAGTCTGTCAGTGAGCACCCACACACCCTCAGGTTTTACCATTATAGTGCAGGCTAACCCAGATTCTACCTGCCTGAGAGCTTTCTGGAGGCTCCACGCCCCCACCTGTGTGCAAAGCAGCTACATGTGCTGGAAAATTAGCACCTGCTAGAAGCATCCTGGCAGCAATAACTGATGGGACTCGGTACATAAATATATTTCTCTTGGGTAGAATGGTTCTCAGGGAGTCTCCCATCCTGACTCCCAGAGCAGGAACTCTCTTGTTAACTAATGCACCCTTCATGAATAGCCTTTTCCCTACTTCCTTACTAGTTTTTCCTAGGATCATCTTCCAAAGTATATTTTCATTTAAATTCTTGTTTCAGGGTCTACTTTCAGGGAAATTCAAATCAGGACGACCTGATGTAATTTTCGCCTATCCTGAAATAGCTCTGAAAAATTTTCACCACCATTAACCATTTTGTTGATGAGAAAACTACAGTAAAACAATTTGCTTAAGGGCAACCTTCGGTAAGTGACAGAGTCAAGATTAGAATCCAAAAACCACAGTGCTGTGGCCTCCCATGGCCGCCTGGTGTGATCTCACTGCACTGCTGAAACGAGGCTGAGCCAAGGCCATGGCATCTCCACCGTCAGAACTGGGTGTGTGGGAGGGGGTGGGTGGGCAGGGTTACATCCTCCCATTTACCGAACTCCAACTCGTGTCTCTGACAGCAAAACTGAAGATTAACATCTCATCTCCAGTTTTTTTCCTACCTTCCCTCCCTGCCTCCCTCTTTCCTTCCCTAAAGAAGGCAAATGGGATGATGTGACATGGAAGTAACAAAGGTACTTCATTTTCATGATTTGCCTCTTTCCCCTTTAAAACAGACATGGGCATTTCATTCCATTACTCAAGAAAGTTACACCAATAGCTTCCACAGCAATCCTGGAGGCATCATGGTAACTGATTTCCAAACATACCATAATATGCACTATATTAACCAATGTTAATTTCCAGTTATCTTGATATGAAATTCAGTATCGTTGTTTCTATTATTTTTTTCTCTTAAAAAAAAACCAAAACAGCATTGCATTAGCATAAAAACAGACATACAGACTAGCAAAACAGAACAGAGATCCTGGAAAAAAACCCACATGAGAGCCAACAGATTCTTGAGAAAGGCAACAAAAATATACATTGGAGAAAGTGAGGAAGGATAAACAAAGATAAGTAGAAAGGATACAAGGGAGCTCACTTTTATTGTCTCTCTTATTATCTTAAAACTGGGTGAGACCTTGTTCAGCTTTGCACCTAAGAATTTAATCACTTAAGGAGTGACTGCAGTTTACTGGCCCTAAGTTTGCTAAACTTGTGTCATCTCCATTTAAGACTGAGGACAGCAAGATCAGAATAGCTAAAGTAATATCAGGGGTTTCAGGGACCAGATTGACAGGTTTTAGTGTCCCATTCCAGACCATTGGGGAAACACCTAGAAGTTTCCAAAACCAGTCACCTCAGCTTCCAGGAATGCAGAACCCTGCAGCCCACCCCTGCAATATTTCCTCCTCCCAAGCACAAGCAATTAACCCATGGCAGGAATCAAAGCAGAGCCCCTCCCAACCAAGAACACAGTATCTCTCTCAAGCCATAAGGTTTTCTCTAGAACTACAAACCAGCACTGATACAATGATCAACAGGACGCTGGCCCACCTCAGCTGACCCATACACACTGGCCTTGTCCTTCTGTGACTAGGATAGACTGACCCTCTTCATTGGGGTGAGCCCCTCCAGCTGCTCATGCAGGAATCCTTTTCCTACTCTTCCTCCCCTTCTAACTCTGCCTAACAAGTCTGCCTAGGCCTCACACTGATGTGTTGTGAAATTCTCTTTTCATGACGAGTCAAGAATCTACTTGGTGGGCTGAGTTAAGGTCTCAATTTCGCCTTTATGGGATCTCCTCAAACCCCATCTAGTGACAAAGGGCAGTTTATTCAACAAATGGTGGTGGGAAAACTGTATATTCACACACATAAGATGGAAACTTGAACTCTATCTCTCACCTGCTGCAAAAATCACACAAAATGGATCAAAGATAAGGGTAAGAACTGAAACTCTGAAACTACTAGGCGAAAACCTAGGGGAAATATTTGAAGACACTGGTGCAGCCAATGGTTTTCTGGATAGGCCCCTCAAAACACAGGAAACAACAGCAGAAATTGGCAAACAGGGTTACATCAAACCGAAAAGCTTTTGCACAGCAAAGGAAACCAACAAAAGAATGAAAAGGTGACCTACAGCATTGCCAACTTTTCGTTTGACAAAATATCAACATCTAGAACTCAAAATACTTAACAACAACAACAAAAAAAGTAATCCAATTTAAAAATGAGCAAATGATCTGAATAGATGCTTCTGAAAAGAAATACAAATAGCCAACAATATATGAATTTGCAAACGAATTTATGAACTCTCAAAATCATTAGCCACCAGGAAAATGCAATGGGATACCATCTCATCTTAGAACGGCTATTATCCAAAAAAAAGAGAAAAGAACCCCCCCCCCAAAAAAAAAACCAAAAAAACAAAACTTACAAATGCTGGCAAAGGGGCTGGGGATATAGCTCACAGGCACAGAACCTGCCTGGCAAGAATGAGGTCATGAGTTTGAGTCCCAATACCAAAAATAAATAAATAAATAAATAAAACAAAACAAAGCAAACAAAAACAAAAAACAAATGCTGGTGAAGATGTGGAGAAAAAAGAACTCTTCCACATTGTGGGTAAGAATGTAAATTAGTAGGGTCATGGTGGAGAACTAAGTGGAGTTTCCTCAAAAAACGAAAGATAGATTTGTTATACGATCAAGCTATCCTACTTCTGAATAAATATTCAAGAAAAAGTAATCAGTATACTAAAGAGACACCCACATGCCTATGTCTATTGTGGCGCTATTCACAGATAACATGAAATAGACTAAGCCAGTGGTGGTGAAGCTATGCCATGTGTGCCACAACTGGCTGCTTGTTATCACTGAAAGCTCTAAAAGGTTCACCATCACTGGCCTAAGCCATCAACATTGAGTGGCTAAAGAAAATATGGTACATGTACACACTGTGGAATGTTATTTAGCCATTAAGAATAATGAAATCCTGTTGTTTGCAGCAAAATGAATGAAACTGAAAAGGTTAAGTGAAATACGAGACATGGAAGTTCTGCATGTTCACTCTCACGTGCGGATCCCAAACAACACTGATCTGGAAGTAGAATAGTGATTAATAGAGTTTGTGAAGAAAGAAAGCGAATAGATGGACAAAGGAAGGTTGAAGTTGATCAATGCATGCTATGTGCATGTATGGAAAAATCATACTGGACCTCAAGAATATGTACAATTAATATACATCAATAAAAATAAAAGATTTAAAAATGAAACAAAGCCAACAGTGATATCTTTATATCATCCAATATACAACTAATGTCCAAATTTCCAAATATATACAGTCATATGTATATTGAGAACATTATATACATAATAACACACGTAATTTTTAGAAAGGTTACACATTATGGTTGGTCTTTCAATTCAGAAAGCCTGTCTACACCTTTTTTACTTTGCAATTTTGAGGGTACACTTTCTCAGTTAAATGAAGCGAAATCCATTTCATGTTGACAGTGTTAGTTGCTGACAAGGTATGAGGGATTCTAAGCTGCTGGGGACATATAGGGAGGGGAGAATACAGGCAGAATTCACTGAGGCTTAGAGCAGGGCAAAATCATTGGTGAACCCCAGAGTCAATCACAGAGGCTCAGAGCTCATCCTTAGCAACAACTGAAGACAGTTGTGGCCAGAAGACAGTGTACTTCTCCGTCTGGCCGGACCTGCCTGGGACTAAAGGTAATAGTGACCACTGAGGCAGGTCTGGATGGAGCCAACCTGAAGCACATGTTAAGAAGGAAGGCAAAGAAGCACAGAAAAACCCCTTTGCACACAGCATTAAGTAAATGAATGCAAAATGAACCAAAATGATGAACTGCTCATGAGATTTAAGGATGCTCTGTAGACGGTAACTACATTCTAACAAGACAAACTCATATATGATAACTCTGGGAATTTTTATGCCGTAGGTTCCCCTTTAACATGGAGCTGTTCACAAGATTACAAAAGCAAGTCCTAGAGCTTTCGAAGATACAAACAGCCTGCCGTGGCATGCGTGCCATAAGTTTGCTACCACTGTCCTAGACCATGGTTCAAACAGGACCAAACCTTTCTTATATTCTTAGCTGCATCATTCTCCACAGTATCACTATGCTGGTTATTCTGTTTTCCCTTTGTCTGGGAAGTCCCTGCTCCTTTTGTCTATTTCAGTTCATCACTAGTGTCTCTGTGCTGGCAACTGCTTCTGCTTGCAGACACTAGGAAGAACCTGAGCAATCTCCCAGAGCCCTGGACCATGCTGTGGAAAAACCCAAGTGGACATCATAACCCCCTTCACCACTGTCACTATCCCTCTTCACTGCAGAGGAGTCATGGGTGGGCATGCATCTCACCCAGCTGCTTCTAAAGATCTCTTGGAAAGTTAATAAACACAAAAGACTTTCTGAAAGGAAAGTTTCAACAAAACTCACCTTGCTTTCACTATGCATCACACACACACACACACACACACACACACACACACACACAGAAAGCTCACAGAATTTCCAGTATTCAAAATTTTTTGTTTCTTTTATTTATTACAACTGCTATAATCAATGATAGTGAGTGTAATTTGCATTGGAAAGAACTAAGTACTCTTCTTACAATACCTTTAATTCTTCATTAGCATCATTTTAGTTGCCGAGCAACCTTTAATTTTATGCACCATGTTTGAAGGAATTATTTTTTTTAATCAATCTTAGGATAGAATAGCAACTGTGTGTGTGCTAGCACACCTCTTTTTAAACTCTAATGTTGATTTCAAGATCACAATTGTTTAAAATGTGAATTATGAAAAGCAAAATTATAGTGAATTTACCATCAAAATGTCAATACAATTATAGTACATGTAAATATCCATAGAAGTCAACCTAGACATACCAAAGAAAGTTGATCATGCTAATCCTGCTGTGGGGGTGTGTGTGTGACGGAATTGATGACTGTAAATTTCTTTCTCGTGTTAGTCTGTATTTTCTAAGTTTTCTATAGTGAACATGAATGATTTTTAAAGTTATTAAAATTTAAAAAGCATGAGAGTTGAGTTACAATTAGATCTTTTTATATGTAAGATTTGAAAAAAGGGAATTAGATAATATATCTAAAATATTAATACAAATGTTATGTTGTTCATAGTAATTATTCAAAAGTTAGCTATTATTAAAATAGTATTTTAAATATTTTAAAAGTCTAGGTAAGTGGTTGATTTTACGTTATGTATATCTTACCACAATGGGAAAAAAAGCCGAGGTAAGAATAAGATAGACTGAGTCTACATTAATAATTTTGAAATAATGGATTTAAATTTGATCAGGTTTCTAAGTCTCCACCCTAAGGAAAATGGGTTTCTAAGCAATCGAAAGCACCTTCTTTAAATATATAGATTCCAAAGGACTTTCAAGTTAATATTCAATATCACAATTGAGCCATCATTCTACTTTCTCCCAGAAATTTTAAGATTCAGAACTCATTTTAACAGTCTCATAATGAAGGGAAGCTGAGGCTCTGGGTCACAAACTGACCTGTGCAAGCACTTCACTTTGAAGCTAAGGACAGCCTCAGAAATGAAAACAAAGGCTTCCAAAATTTTACAGATCATCTTCAATTGGGTATGATATGGAATTATACACTGATTTTAAAAAATGGAATAAAATGAAAATGAGATATTTACCAACTCTTTGGAACACAGATTTTTTAAGTTTAGAATTAATAAAGGATAAAAATGGCATTTTCTTTTTTGAGACAGGGTCTCACTATGTAGTTGAGGCTGGCACTGAACTCACTTTGTAACCCAGGCTGGCCTTGAAAACACAGTGACCCACCTGCCTTAGCCTGCTGGGTACTGGCCTTACAGGTGTGGGCCATCATACCCTGCCCTAACAAAAACAAATTTAACTGCACAAAAATGTACAATTTCTATAAATTATAATACTCAAACCAAAATGAAATAAAATACAAAACATGCTTGTAGAAAAACAATATTCAAGGTGTTAAGAGCTTTTTTAATGTAAAAAGCTTTTACCAACTTCTAATAATAAAACACATAAAGCAAGTGATAAATAGGCAACAGATATGAACAGGCAGTTCATAAAACTGAAAAAACAGCACAAACGTTATGAACTCCCCCAAAAGCTTGACTGTAAAAATCTATAGCATCTATAACCATACAGTGACAATATAGGCAAGTGATTAAATAGGTAAAATCTGAAACAGAGACAGCACATAACACATGAAGAGTGTAAGTCCACAAAGTTGAGGTTTGATTGGTCAGAAACAAGAAGTGATTTAATCATGGAAAACTTTTAGAGGTGAATGAAAAACAAAAAACATAGAGCTCCATTCCAGAATCAACTCCATTTTAGTTTGTGTTCCATTTCCACTTCTTGAAGAAAACTTTTCAGCCTTACTGATGCTTGATTTCCTTATCTTCTAAGGTATATTGTTTCTTTTCTTTGAAGAACACTTGGGGAGTTTGTTTTATAAGATATGTACATGAAAGTAGCAAAACAAGAATGATTGCTTTCTCTAAAGCAGGTGATACAAAAGAAGAGTTGCCATTTCATGTTACCTTCCCAGGTAAACACATCGCTTTGTAAGCACCTGTGTACCTGGAAAAGAGTGTTATGCTGGTACGTGCTTAACAGGCTTTCCAAGACCGGAACTGAAAAGGAGGTCCTGGTAGTAGCATCTGTTATTTCCAACATAGCCAACACTTCCAACAGAGCCAGTGTCAAGCTAACTAACAGGAGCTCACAGAACATAGAACTGAGAGCAGTATATGGTCGCCCATGATCATAGCATTTGAACCATACAGGTACAACAGACAACCCCCAAAACACAGATAATGGCACAATGTGGTCTGAAGAAGTGATCAATTTTGAATACTTCATACCTTTGCATAAATAATATAATTGTTTAACTATATGTAATTTAATTTTAAATGATGGCTATGTTTAACATCTGGCTTGCAAAATTCCTAAAAATTTAACATTGTGCTCATATGAGGTAGTCTGAAACAGTCCCACACACCATAGCTAGGAGACAATGCAACTACTTTTGTCATAGTTTTATGTCCCTATAAGAAAGAAGGTAAGTCATAAACGCAAACATTCTTTATGTCTTCAATAAATGGCCAATTGTTCTTACTCTCTGGTCTTGTGACTCTTATACTCGAGAATGACGACGTAGTTTGTAGGACTCAGTACCACTGAACATGGGGGCCTTATACCCAAAAATTATTAAGAATTTTCATTTCTGTGATAGTGTTATGCCAAGTGTGGGGCCCTGGGCATCTTCCCAGCTGGTGTCCACCAAGCTGGCTAAGCTATATTCCTGTTCTTGCCCTGTGCTTTCTTCCCAGCCAACGAATGGCAGCCCCGCTGGGCTCCAGCCCAAACTCACAGCCACAATGCCCAGGCATTGCGACTGCTCCGGGCAGAAAAGATGAGGCTCTAAGGTCAGGAGGTTAACCTGGGTGGCGGGGCCTCCCCTTGAGATGGACTTCTCCAAGAGTCTTAGTCTCCACTTTTATCATCTCTGTCAATTAGGAGCAAAATGCATTTGCATTCAGACCATTTCCCTAATGTGTTTTCATCGTGGACTTAAATCTGTGGACTTCAGGTCAATAGATTGCCTTTAAAAATATGTTGGCCAAGTGGAATATTTGGATTCGGGGATGCACATCTCCAGTTCTTCAGTGAGGTCACCACTTGCAGGTCACCTTGGACCCTGGGGGATGACATAATTAGCATACAGGTCCTCACGGCACCGTGAAATGGGTCTGAGTGGTGCAGAGGCGGAAATGGACACTAAGAAAGTTCAGTGCGGAGAATTAATTTACAGACATAACAGTCATCCACTTTCTGTTTATTTCCATAACCAAGAGACTGACAGTTTGCTGCATTTGTCAAGCGCTTACCCTCCTTGAGACAAGCCAGACAGAAACACAGGGAAACCTGACAGCGGGGCTCCCAGGACTCCAGCCTGCTCACAGGCTGGGGGCCTCTCTCTGCATAGGGCGAGATTGACTGCTAAGCAGATCCCTCAGATGCTGGCTCCTCATGGACTTTTCTTTTTCATAACCTGAAAACCTGTTTGTCCCACTGCTTTTCCAGATTCCTGTGCTTTTCAGGTTTTCCTAGAAAGCCCAAGAAAATGCTCTGGGATGTCCAGGAAGCAAGCAGGCTCTAGCGCAGTTCACATGGGCCACCGCCATCAAAACCTACTGATGACTGCAGGCTAAGGAAATTCCTCTGGGTTTGACCACCAGGCATCTGAATATTTTGCACACTCACCTGGTGATTATTCCTCATGTCAGAGCTGCAGAATCTCTACTAGAATGGAAAGAATGTGAGCACGAGGGCCAGAGCTGAAATCTCAGCGGCTCCTCCACTAACGAGCTGCACAATTTTCCATTTTCACTTAACCTCCCCAAGTTCAATCCCATGCTACCTCAAAGAACAAGCTACAATACCCTCCTCCTAGAGCTGTGAGGCAGACAGCTGGGTCAAGTCAAATAAGACCTCAGTACCCTACAAAGCCCCCAGCATGTAAGTATACATCACTGTCTGTTCCCCGCCTCAATTTCCTGCAGCAGTAAAGTTCATCTCACTGGATGGATCTAAGGAAGAAAAAGGCTCAGTGTTCCAGAGACACTGTCCACCTTGCACACGAGTGTTTTTAAGAAGACTCTGTCCTCACCGGCTATCATTTCAGAAATTTCAGTGCTTATATTGCTTGATTAATTTTGCATGCCTATATCTCAGCCAGAACAAGTCCAGGAGACATGGACACAGAAGAAATGAGAAGCCACACACCTGAAATTTCTGAAATGATAGCAACTGAAATAAAAGAACAATTTAGTGCTTACATTGTTTGATTAACTTTGCATGCCTATATCTAGTAGTCTACCAACTATTTAGAAGATAACAATGTGCAACACAGTAACTATTGCTGATTTCCCACTATTTTGTTTTTTAAATCCAGTATCATTCTCATTGCTTTGTTTCATTTTATTCTCTTTTTTAAAAAAAACTAAAAAAAAAGAAAGATGACTCTGTCCTCCACTGCAGAGGGAGGCCTGCTGTAAACATTGCTACACAGGACAGCAGGGAGAAAAATGATGAGGTTTCTCCACCTCTCCCACCCGCCAGCCTGGCAGTCACTGTAACTCAAACTCAAGAGAGGACAGATGCACCACTCTGGGTTCCTGGGTGGCACCAATCTGTCAAAGATGCAGCAAAGGGCTCCTTAGAATAAGCTGTATCCTGACCCTATATAATGCCAATTCACTCCAGAGGGCTAAGAAGGGCCAGGCCTGGGAGTTGCACTGCTGCCTAAAACCCTGAGGATGGGGGCGCTCCAGGGACCATATGAAAACTTGTGGCCATGAACTCCAGAACCTGAGGCTTCCACTTAGGAGGTTTCTAGGAGAGGTGCAATCTTCCTTCATGTAGGGCAAGGCCTCAGGCCCCTACCCTGACACTATGCTGGCCGGGCACTTGCCAGTTCTTGCATCTAGAGACCCACTGATGCCATCGCCCTTATCTGCTGGTTTTGTGCTCCACCACCTGTGGGTACCCTTTGGTGCACAGACTTGGAATTGCAGACTGCTGAGAACCTTTCCTCTGCCATGGAGGGAACTGTGGTCTCAACATGTCTGTGTTTACCTTCTCTGGCTCTGGTTTTAAAAACAGGTATATGGTTTTACCTTTAATAAAGTGCATAAAATGTTTAACATCTACCTGCTCCACAGTAGGGAAAAGACAACTATTATTTATTATTTTTGGGGTATTTCTAATTTGGGGGGGTCTTCTAACAATGCACATAGTAATTCATTAATTAACACTTTGCTGACACCTGATGGTATAGAGCTGGGGTCCAATAAACATTCCTTACACTGAATGCAGTTTACTTCCTAACCTTGGAAACCAGGCTTGCCATGAGCGTGTGCAGGTCTTTTCTGTCAGAGCAGACAGATCTAAGCTGTCCTAGCTCAGGAGACAAATGGAAGCCAGGGCCAGGAGAAGGAGAACAAGAGCAGGATGAGGATGTTTTCCTTGTTTTAGACTGTGGGCAAGAGGCAGGTTTTACGAATTCTCACATTCTGGATTTATTTTATTTGACCAATAGAAATAAGAATACCTGACCTATTTTAGAGTGGTTTTGAGGATAAAGTCAATGCATATGGAATTCCATAAATAAATAAATAAACAATACTCCATAAGCATAAGACACTAGGATGCATTGCTCTCCAGGCTGACAGGCAAGTCAAAACCTTAGCTTCTTACCACACCTGGCTTGGGAACAGGAGGGCTGGTTGGTGTAGCTGCCTTCTGGAGCACCTGTGCAAATTCCTTTTCTGATGCTATCAGAAGTTGCCCTGCACTGACAGGGGACAAGCAAAAAACCTTTGTGAATTTAGATATGTGAAGCTTTCCATTCAGCCCCCAACACTGGCAGCCCTTTTTCAAAGTGAAAACAATGTTAAAAGCTGAGATGATCTCATAGGTCTTTCTGCTTCTGAAACAGATGGTGTGATTCACATACATTTGACATAAATGCACCAGGTTGTGATGATTTGCCTCATTAAGCTCAGCTGAAGGGTGGCTTAACTAGCAATAATATGCGTGGATGTAAAGCACGACCTTAGATTAACATGGAAGGTGGGAGTGGGGCTGCTTCATGGTTACTGCAATGAACTGTGACTTGGGACTGAATGCTTCCTGTCACCCGCCTGTAGCCTTTGACAAGACATTGGAGGTCTGCTGGAGGCCTTCAAAAGTACTGTTTAACTTGTGTGTGCAGGCCACCCATCCTTAACAGCACTATAATATACTCTTGCTCTGAGAATGGTGTGGGTAACAATTAATGACTAATAATATCAAAGAGATGGCAGTGAACATCAACACTTCTGAATAACCACAAAGCTCTAAGCACTATTTGAATTATTACCCAGAAAAACTAGTATAAGGCAAAACTCAGTTTCTAGAACTGCTGTCCACTGCTTTTCCCCTTCAAAACAACTACTTCCCCTCTCCAGCCCTGTCCGACAGACGTTCTGTGATGACTGAAAAGCACCTGCATGAAGAGGACATTAGGAAGGAGGTAGAAAGTATGTCAGCTAATGGGTCAGCCAGTCTTTATCTGCCAAACAACTTTTCTGGTAGCTCAATCTAAAGGTCCTAGTCCCCCAATTTACAATGCATGATCAAAATGAATGGGGAATGCTTCAAATTTAAAAAAAAACTGCAGTAAAAGACACATTGCCATTAATCACCCTCAGAAGACTCCCTCTTGATTTGGACACATTTATCTCATGGTGCTCACCACTTTCTGAAGAAGTTCTCTTTCATGTCTTTAGTTGGGCTGTTGTGGCTGCTTTGATGTCCTGAATCAATTCAAAACATTTATCTTTCATGGTCATTTTGACTTTGAGGAAGCACCAGAAGTCACATGGTGTGAGATCAGATGAACAAGGTGCGTGAGGACACACTGTAATATTTTACGAGTCTGCCTTCCACTGGATGGCACTCAGCAGTCGCGTTCACTATATTTTTGATCATACTTCATAGACACCCATGAAAGATTTCCAGAATTGCTTCAGAAAGTGACTAGAAAGATGGGATAAGCATGTTCAAAATGAGGGGGAGGATTTTGAGGGGTTATTAATGACAATGTGTCTTCTACTATAATACGCTTTTTTAAAAATTAATATTCACTGTGTATTTTGATCACCCTTTGTAGGTCAGCTAATAATCAAAGAGCGAGAAAAGAGGTGAAATCATGTTCCCTTTCAGCACAGACCTAGAAGATTGTTTTTCCTCCTTCATGTGAATTCTGTGACAGGAAACTGTGTTGCACAATACACAACACTCTGAGGCCTCCTCTCACTGCTTCCCAAGTTCCCCCATCCCAGGAGGGCCTGAAGTTCTCCTTAATTTCCATCCTCACTGTGAAGTGTGCTTACTTGAACTCTACAGGGCAGAAAGAACTAATTTTCCTGCACATCTTTGTTTATTTTATTTTATTTTAATGAACTGGGAATCAAATTTAGGACCTCGCGCTTATGCTGTGCTGCTGGAGCTATACCCCCGGCCCTGCACCTTTGTTTATAATCACATGTGCTTCGTACACTTTCTTTCCTGAACAGTGTGCTTTGCAGGTACCATAAGTACTAATGGAATAGGCACTCAGTCAGTGTAATTCTCCTCGTGGCCTGCCCAGCATGTTGGAGATGTAATTAGGGGCTTAATCAATGTTTCTTGATAATGGATTAAAGACTATTTTAAGGGCAATGTGATTTCTACAGCAGCTGCATTTTAGGCTTTTTTTTTCCAGTTCAACATTATTTCAGGGAAAAAAATATCACTGGCCTTATAAAATTTTTTGAGAAGAGAGGGTTGGGATTGGTTATCTGGGAGAAGCACTTTAGAATCAGTCATGTACTTTTCAGGTAGATGGCACAATGATTTGAAGGTTAGGAAAACAGGTTAGGAAAACCTGCACTCAGTTGGTAATTGAATGACTGACACTTGAGGGAAAAAGTATGAAAAATACATTATTGTCCCAGTTTACTCACAAGTGAAACAGAAAATAAAAATCCTTACTCAAGGAATGGTCACTGAGCACTGCTAAGGACCAGTAAGTAATTATGATGACCAATAGGGAGAAGGGATGGTGCAGTTTAAGTGAGTTGATAACTAGGTACTGACACAGCATATCTGAATAATGGCTCCCAATTAGCTGCCCTTACCCTGGTCTCCTCTCTTTTCTCTGTCTGTCTCTGTCTCTGTCTTTGTCTCTGTCTCTCTCTGTCTCTGTCTTTGTCTCTCTCTGTCTCTCTTTCTCTCTGCCTGCGCCAGTGGTACTAGTGACTGAACACAGGGGCCCTTTTATTTTGTATTTTTAGACAGTGTCTTTTTATGCCATTAAGTTGCAAAGGCTGGGCTCAAATTTGTGATCTTCTTGCCTCGACCTCCTCGAGATGGAATTATAGACACATACCACTACGCATGGCTCCACTGTCTTCTATTTATCTCCTTGTCTGTATGTTTTCTAAGAAGATTATTTTGAAAGAGAAAATCATTCATTCTTCTCCCAAATTCACCTTAAACTGGAGGCTCAAAGTATTACTGGAGAGAAATTAAAATTAATCTAGCAATACAATTTCTCCCATCTTATTTCAAAGTCTACAACAAACAGTACTTTAAGGTAATGATTCTCAAAAGTGAGGTATTTGGAGTAGCTGGGAACTTGTCAGAAATGCAAATTCTTGGCTCCTTCCCTGCCCCAGAACCACTGGAGTAGAAATGTTGGGGGTGAAGCCCAGCTATTTGCATTATTTGAAAAAACCTCCACTTGATTCTGATGCAGTAATGTTAAAGAACCACTGCTTTAAAACATTGTTGAAACAGGTGAAATGATTTGATATTATACTAAACAAGTAACCCTAAGATGTCAAAGTCTTTTCCAGTTCTATAAATAAGATCTGGCCTAGCACTAACCACGCCAAGCCCCCAACAGTGAATAGTTCTGAGATCTAATACATCTTGTGCTACCCAGTATCTGATTAAGCTGCCCCTCTGCCCTCCGGGAGACACCCAGGATGGGGCAGACTGGTCCTACTGAGCTGAACCACGCACTCATCTGTTTTCCAGTGAGCAGCACAAACACAGAAAAGGAGGCATACATGGAGGACATGATCTTTGAATTCAAAGATTTCACTGAAATCTACCAGTTTTAATCATTCCCTTCTTGGAATAGAACAAATACTTAGTACTTCCCAATCACTATTTCACAAATGGAAATCAAAAGAAAGACAGTGCTTATAAAATTAAAAACAACCTTTTCAGATCATTGCTCATCCGCCACACTGAGCCACGCACCCTTCATGGTGCTCACAGGTGTTGACCAAGGACAGAGTCTAGATAATTCACCTCCAGTGTGCATGTCCACACTTACTTCCCAGATCCTTGACCCTTAGCACCGCTCTTATTAACCACTGTCTTCTAGTCATAAACACAATCAAAATCCTGGATGCTAGGGTGAATTATGGAGAACTGTTTGTCCAAATGATGCAAAGGCTTTCAAATTTCTGTTCAAAAACAACGCTTGCTCGTGTACCACAGACTTTATCTGCCCAAGAACACCTGCACAAAAAAGCGTCAGATTGTCAGATGCACAATATTGTTTCGTGATCTTTTACATACCCTTCCTGAGAAAAATGGAAATGTAAACTTTGCTCGGTAACTTTTCTCACTTTAAATTGCACCTCTCATCACGACCTATCACACCCACAGAGTCATGTGCCATAGGCGCTGCAGACTGTCTCCAACATTTCAAAGGCTCAAAAGCTATTTTTAAAGCCAAAATACAATCTAAGTTGCTATTCTATAAAGCACTTTTTAAGGTAAGAACAAAGTAACAGAGCAATTTCTATGCACATGGGCAGTCAGCCAACTCACCGAAAGACTGAATGCAGCTGTCGATGAGGTCGTCCAGGCTGGCTCCTTTGGTTAAGTGTCCCAGGGACACCATCATTCGGAACTGGGTGATCTGGGCCAGGCTGGGATGCGAGGGGAAGGGGCTGCTCGCTGCTTTTGCCTCTAGTCTTGCTTTAGGGGCAGCTCTGGAGCCATGGGAAGGTTTCCTGGGGAAAAAGAAGGCAGTGAGGACAGGCAGAGTAGCCAGGGACAAACTGGCAGCTCAGGGCTCTGGCAGCAGACCGGCAGATCAGAGAAAAAGAGTGGAGATAAGACAATTAATCCCAGGAGCAGGACTGATAGAAGCCATACCCCTCCCACTTGGCGGATGCACCAAATGGACTGGTTGGCTGTTAAAGAGACATCTCCCCAGCAAATGACAGGTAAGATTTCAGGACTACACCTAGGGCTTTTAATCCCCAGCGCTAGGATGGCTCTGTCCTCCCGTCTGTCTCCCGGTTCCCTTAAGGGAGAGGCAGAGGCAAGACTGTACCCTGGCAGTCCTTATATATAAATAAAATTTAGGTACTAGGCCATTCACTTGGATCTTAAGCATTAAGTTGTTCTCATCTTCCCCTAAGTTCATCTTGAGCTATACCAGAGATGCTCCAGAAGACCACAAAGCCTCAGCAATAGCTTTAAAGACCTCAGTGGGGGAAGTCAAAGTCTGAAGGAACTGAGGAGTTAGGGTGGGGGTGCTTAGATTTGGAGTTAGCTCTGCTTTTCTTACAAAGTTAGGTTGGCTTTAAGAAACTTTCATTATTAATAATATAGGTAATCATTATGAGTCATTTTTAACATTAAACATTATTTCATGGAGTACTTACTTGGGTCATTAACAATTAAAAATGAAAGATAAGTAATGAGGGGCTTGTTTCAGAGGTGAATGTTGAAGCATAAATTCAGATCTAGATATGGCTTAGGAGTCTAACATACCTTCCTCTATTCACACTTGGCTTTTTGTGTGTGACTTGGTAAAAGGCATTTGGCAAGATGATTTATGAAAGTGAAGGATTTTATTTTTCTATTTAAAAACATAGATGCATATCTTTATCTTATGATTTAATAGTGATGGTGTTGCTGATGGTAACATTTGGGCATATAGTTAATTCTCTTTCCACTGTAGCTTTGGTTACTTCATAGATACACAACCCAGGTTCATAATTTTAGCTACTCCCCACATATAATAAGCACAAAATGGCATGGACTATTAACAGCTTATTCTGAGTAAGATAGCATGTTTGGCCAAGGGGGACCACAGTGAATAGTCTATGTGAGAGTACTTGTTAAACTGTACAATATGCTCATGTAAACTATAAAGCATGTTAGTTGCTACTGTAATAGAATCTAGAATTTCTGTATAGATCTAGAATTTCCTTACTATAAAAAACCTATCTGGGGAATCAATGGAATGGTAACCACATAATTCTTAAATAAGTGTCATGTGAGTGTTACCAATAGTAAGTGATGTTCTCAGAGGAAGAAGAAACAATTTTGGGGTGACTGTTTGGAAGAGCTTCTCTGATAAGATAAAATTTCACTCAGTAGAACTGAAGGTGACTTAGATCAAATAAAATGCAGGGCACACCTGGGTTTTGGGAACCAACCTGTGAAAAGGCAATTCTCTGAACATGGGTCATTCAGCATACAGCCAGACTCCCCAGAGGAAGGGCCCCAGGGCCTGCAGGGCCCTCAGACTCTGTTCCAACCTGTAGTGAGGCCCATGAATGGAATCACCCACTGGTTACTGGGCATCTGCTAAGTGAAGGGACTGACTCCTGAGAAATCAAGCAGGTGCCATAGGACTCAATCATGATTGTGGCCATTACTAATTTTTATCTAGACCCTGAGATAACATCAGAATCAGATTGGTATCTCAGAAAAAAAAATGATAACCTACAAATACAACACTAACACACACCATGAACTAATAATCTACATTCTGAAGGCACCGTGCTGGGGATTTAGATCATCTCTGAAGCCTACAGTCTAGAATGATGTTATCTCCATCACATGAAGCTGAAGCCTAAAAGAAGCTAAATGACATAACCAAGGCCCAGTGACTCATATGTGCTAGATCTGGGATCTGTACCTGGAACCTCCCTGGCTTGATGCACTTAACAACTCTCTGCTGTGCCTGGAACCGTGCACCTCACACTACATCACACCTGGCAAGCAGACTGTCACACAGAGGGTGACAAAGTTAACTCAATGTAAAACTAAAGTCAAATCCCTCAAAAGCGCACCTACTAACATCAAGGCTGAATCTCAACTCCTCCTGCAGGTCCCAGAAACTGTCCTCAGGATACCAGGGCTGGATGGACTCTTCATAGTCATCTTCCAAACACCTCATCTGCAGAGGTGGAGGGCCAGGCTTGGAAGGGCAATGTCACTGGGCCACTGGTGTAGAGCATGCTGAAGGAAGCTGTCAAAACCATCAACTCCAGGAAAAGGGCAAAGATATCTCAGTGGGGTCTGGGTTTCATGCAGTTGGGCTTGGAAGAAGACCGGGAATTAGTGGAGGGTCTGAACCCCAACTCCCACAACTCATTTTACAGGGAAGATGACTTTTACGGGTGTATCAGTTAGGGCTGAGTAGAGGTACAGATTTCCTCCATTTCCGTCCTTTCCTCCCCATAACAGAGACTCAGTTTAATTGACTGAACTCCCTCGGCCACTCTAGGGCAAGATCCAGGGAATCATCCTCAGGGAATGACACATGAGGTGGGCGGGGAGCGCCTATAGGGCCCAGAACGCTTGGTTCACGGGGTCAGAAGTACTGCGAGTCCAGCATCACAGCGCCTCCTGTGTACGGTTGCACAGGCTGGGCACCGTGCGTGTGAATGGAGTTTTGAAATGCAGGACCGCCCGGCCCCATACCTAGAAGAGGCGCCGTTGGGGTAGTTGTCTGATTCTGGTACTCTGGGGAATGAACCCTAAGTTGCCTGACCAGCCCAAGCCTTTTGCTCGAGCCAAGAGCCCTTTAGCTCACCGTCACTCTTCCTTCATCATCTGTCATTGCAAGAGTTCCCTTAAGCATCTCTTTAGAACCGCAGGGTGGAGTGTCTGAGTGTGTGTGTGAGTGTGTGTGTGTGTGTGTGTGCGCGTGCACCCCACCCCCCACCGCCGTTCCATGGTTCAACGACCAGGGTTCAAAAACTCCAGAGCAAGGGGCAATCAAGCAGGACGCCTCCATCTGTGCGTTGCAAACGCGGCCGGGCAGGGTCAAAGAGACCGCCAGGAGGCGCTGCCGGGGCCCCTGAGTCCGCGGCAGGTGTGGGGGACGCGGAAAGTCCGCGAGTGGGAGTCCGGGTTGCGTGGTAGGAGGATGGGGAGGAAGTCGGAGGGCTTGCGCTCTCGCCCTCGCTGCTCTGAAACCCGCCCGCGAAGTCTGGGTCCGGAATCCCAGCTCCCTCCTCCACCCGCGTCGCCAGGAACGCTGGGCGCCCCGGGCGCATCCGCCCTCGCGCGCTTCTCCCCAGACCCCGGCGAGCTCCGGCCCCGCCGTCCTCCGGCCCGGGTCAGCGACTTTTCTTGGGGGCGGCGTCCCTGTCGCCACAGCCCTCTCCCTCCCATCCTTAAGAGCTCGCAGCCGCCCCTGCCCGAGAGGAAACTGGCGCTAGCTCCCGGGGCGCGGGCGCCTCTACTCACCGCGGAGCCTCTCGCGCCTTGCCCAGGGTGCCCATGGCTGCTGCCCGCGCTGCCGGAGCCGTCACCTTGCGCTGCGGGACGGGCTCGGCGGGGCGCGGCGCATCGCCACCCGACCCGCCTCTGTCCCGCAGCCCGCACCCGAGCCGGCGATTCACCCGGGCTAGCAGAGCGAGCGCACCCCACGGCGCAAACTTTGTGCGCGCGCCCCCTCGCCTCGCGCGCGCCCTCGGCGCACGCACCACCTGACAGGCGCTGATCTTATCGGCTGCAGGAAACGTGTGGGGCTCTCGCGCTTCCCCGAAACCGGGCCCCATTACTCAGTAGCGCCCGAGGCTGCGCCTTCTGCAGTTTTCCTTTTGCCCTTTCCAGCCGAGGGTTCAGGGAAAGGGGAGCTGGGGAGCGGTAATCGGGAGGCTCCCGGACCCCCAACTCCACCGAGCTCATGCCTTCCTGCTGCCTCCACCTGAGTCCTGAAAGCGGCCTCAGTGGAACCCCCATCCCCACACCCTTGCCGGCCTCTCCTGTATAGATCAGGGCTCAGAGTCCGGATCAGGAACTGAGATTGTATGGACAGGGGGTCGTATGCAGGAAAAAGCATAAAATGGGTTTTCATTAAGCTTGATTAAGGAAATTAGTAAGAAATCTCATAAAAGGCTGGCTTTTGCTTCTGCAGTTAGACTCCAGCATTTAAAAAGACAAAAGTAAGAAAAGATAAAGAAACCAGACCCAGGAAGGTGCCAGGTAACATAAGAATTTAACAGGAAGAGTGACAGGCAAAGTAAGAATTTAACAGGAAGAGAGACCGGCAAATAGAGATATAGCCAGGAACATGAAAGGCCAGAGAAACCAGGCCCCCTCAGCCACCTCTGATAAAATGCAAAGGAGATAAGGGGCAGCCACCTAAGGACTCTTATTTCATATATAAAAGACACACCGATACATATATATTTTGCAGGTATGTTCTTATTTTAGCATCTATACCACTGCACCAGAGATACACATGTCCCCTTAATTTCTAATTCTGAGCTCCCCTTCTGTGAGGCTCCCCCCGCACTTATCCATCACAAATGGGCAGGAAGAAATCAAATAGCCAGAAAGAATATCGGTACAGGTGTTCAGGATCAAAGATAGCCAGAGAGCCAATCAGAGAGATGGTGACAACTTTTAGACGCATACACGGGAATGGGAGAAATCACTCGTCCTAAATAAAAGGGAGCTGAAGATAACAATCCACAGATATTCACTTCTGATGTCCCTTACCCACCCCCCAGCTATCTTTTTTTTTTTTTTCAATCCTTTTCCAAATAAACCACTGTTATTCCAGGGGTGGACAGCTCATCACGCTGTGACACGCCTTCCCACTGCTCGGCCGAAAACGCAGCTGGCAGTGATCCTTAACTCGCCACCAATAAAGAACTAAAAAGCACGGCAAAGTTTAGTGTAACAAAGGACTTTTTTTTTTTTTCCCCCGGGAGAAAAGATGGAAAAGCAAGAGGATGGACAGCTACCTTGAAGTGATAGGTGGCTTCAGAACTGAAAGCCCACAAGCTCTTCTCTCTGGTTCCTTTTCCTGGGGAGTAGTGTCTTTCCCGTTCCCCAGAAGGGCGCTTGTCGATATCTGATCTGTTGCCTTGGCTGTCTTTGATTCTACAACCAAGTTGCAATTATCAGAGGTAGCTTTCTTAGAACTGCTGACTTTAGGCAACACACGTGAGTCACTACCAAAAAATTGCTATTGCTTTAATTTTGAAATGTGAAATATAGTGATCTTAAGGAAGAAAATTAGACTCTTCCAGATTATTTCTCGAGAAAGAGTACACAATTTCCTTTTAAATCTCTGTCTACAGCAGAACTGGTTAAGTTTGCTGGCACCCCTACACTACAACTTTCATGGCGCGCCCTTCACCATTTCTCTATTGCTTCTCTTGTGCACGCATCAGACAACAAATTCACATTGTGTCTTGGGACGGCAGAGGCCGTTGTGTGTGGCAGACTGCATGTGCATGTATATACATGTGTTACAGGAAAAGTGAGTTAGACAAAAATATTATAGGCAGTCAGACAGGGTTAGGTCCTCAAAGGAACCAGTGCAGAAGTTCAGATACCTTGTAACCTCTGAGGAGACAGACACCTCCTGCTGTGGGCCAGATATCAAGACAAAAGACAAAACAAGTGCACCCATATCCTAAGGATTGATATTCTAGATAGTTCTCTATCACCCTAAGGAAGTTAGGAGTCAGCATTCCAACCCCCTACAGAAAGGGTCACTACTGTTAAGCATCCCCGCTTACTATGTGACTCCTTTCCTCATTTGTCCTTGATTTAATCAATTTTACCTGGCCCATTAGTCTTATTGGTTAACCATGGTTATGTCCCACCTTATGCCTGCTTGCCTCAAATTTCCAGTTTTCCCCATCATGATTTTATTCTATAAAAGTTCTTAAAAATGACAGAGTCCCTGGCAACCCACTCGGGCCCCCTTCTGTCCCTCAGACAGAAGCTTTCTTTCCCTCAATAAATATATCCTGCTCTTACCCTCTGTTGTTCCTAAAATTCATTCTTCGATTTTTAGAGAACACGAACTCGCTCCGGACGTAGAGTAGGTTGGGAGTTTCATTCCCCCATATCATTTGGAGGTCTGAGATCATTTTTCCTATATCACATGCGGAATGAGTAAACATATACCTGTGTATAAATGTATGATTTTATTTATGTGTAAATCCTTGTTTATGAATACAGACTATTTGGCACATTCACATACTATTAAACACATATGCAGGCAGTTATATGCATCTATAACTGAAGTTCATTGTACATATAAGCAATAGAAATTGAGCTTATTAGTTCATTCATGGAGTGATTCTTGATAAATTTTCTAAAGAAAGAGTCCTTTGCAGCTCAGGAAACTTTTCTCTTGGCCTTCTTGAGAGCTTAACCCTTTACCTGCCTCTGATTCTGTTTCTGGGCCCACCTAAGATTTGATTTTTTTTTTTAAACTCAGCTCTTTATTGAATATGTTACAAAAGAGGTTTAGTCAAAAAGACCAAAGCATGGCATCATCAGTCTCCTGGGATCCTTCTTTCTTTGCCTCTGCTTTTTTCTCCTCAGGGAAGAGCGGGAGGGGGGGCCTCCTGCCAGTGCAGGGTGGAGCACCAGCCTCAGGAGCGGGGCCACCAGCCTTTGTGTTGCAGATGAGGCTCTCCGGTTTGGGCACTGGCCAGGGCCTTTGCAAAGAAGCCAGGCCCCAAAAGTTCCATGTTGACACCAGCTGCTTTTGTGAATGCATTGATCTTATCCTCCATGAAGGTCACCCCACAGTCCTGGAGGATGGGGGACATGAGCTTGGAGCCAGAGCCCAAGGGGCAGGTGCTGGGTGAAGTGACTGTAAAGTCATGACTACTCCTCACTAATGGGCTCTAGGGCTCCCAAGGCTTTAGAACTGCCATACACCTCCTACCCTGTGAGCCTGCAACCCAATTCTGTGCATGTCTGAGGATGATTTAACACCCCCAAGGTAGCCTTAACTTCCTCAGAAGGACAGAGGACCTACATGGCCGCTGAGCAAAGGACCTGCCAAAGACCTCTGACTTTCTGGTTGCTTCCATCTAAGCTGTGCGGATTTTCTTAACGCGTAAAGATTAGAAGTTAGCTCTGTCTTGCCCTTTCCCTCCTGCCATGGGCTTAGTGTCCATGGTGTATGAGGGACCTTTGAGTTCTAGGAACAACTTTTTCCTTTACTTGTAACTTTGTCCTTTCCTTTACTTGTACGCTCTTTTCTGCTCCTTCTGCCTTTTTGATGGGCAATAGCTGGGGATCAAGTCTTCTGCTTCCCGCCTTGGGGGAGGTCGCTCCTCTGGCTCTCCATCATTCTACCTCTGTTTCGTCAGGGATTCTTCCCTGGACCTTTTATTTAGATGAGGAGTAGCGAGGTCATATGTGAAGTCTCTGAACATGCATCCCAAATTTTTGTCTATTTTGTCCTAGAGGAATGTTTTTTAGCCATTCATCAGATTTTCTAAATGATTCATCATCAAGCTATGTGTTTTCATTTTCCCTGATAGCTTCAACAGGACCCAAATGACCCTCCTGAATAGCCAGGCTGGACATCTACTATTCAGACCCAGATTTCTAATCACTGCTTCCTTTCATCTATCTGCAGGACCATGTGATGGGGCCCCATCATCTCTTACCTGGGTGGTGTAGCAGACGTGTCACTGGCTCCCTATCATGGGACCTCCTTCTCTCTGATCTTTCTTTCATGTTGCTTTCTCAGTTACCTTGACACATTATTTCTCTGCTTCTAAGCTGCTTAGGAGTCTTCCACCACCTGCAAAATAAAACATGACTTCTTAACACAGTCTGATAGGACTGGACCTTATCTATCCAGTCTGGCCTCCAGTCATGCCCTCATAGGCACCTGACCTCTTGGGGTGCACCTGGTAATTACTATTTGCTGTGTCCTGTGAAGCCTCAGTCATTTTGCTGGTGTTATTCCTTCTGCCTCCTATCTTTTGCCACCGAGTAAATACACAAAAGCAGAGTCATGCAAATCCATCTGAAACAGCAGTTCCCCTAGGAGGCACACACAGGGCTGACCCTGACAAGGAGGGGGCAAAGCACCTTTCAGAATCAGTCTGAAGCCAAGGTTTTAGCTCAGGGGCACAAGCATCTGCCTGGCAAGCCCAAGGTCATGAGTTTGATCCCCAGTACCAAAAAAAAAAAAAAAAATTCAATCAGTCTGATGCCTGGTGTGCCTGGGGGACCTAGTGGCTACCGCAGACTGCATTGCACTGTCTAAGGCTTATTCATCCACCCAAGTGTAATTGTAGATGCCTTCTTGGTGCTTGGAGCTGTTCTTGTCACTGCAAGTCTGGAAGAGAACAAGACAGTCAAGATCCTTATGTACGTGACAGTAACCAAGTCAAGAAATCAGTGAATCCATAAATATGCTGCAACTTTGCACCCTGATTTCAAGCACCTGCCACTTTAGAGTTTGGATATTGTGACATGTCCCAGTCCAGGACTTCACGTGGACTTTGAGGACAATGCCACCACATGTAGAAACATGCAGCTCCTAAGGAGAGTGAGAAGGAGAAGCGCGGAGGGAGGAGCTCGGGTGCCATCCTGTACACCCCTGCTGGGTGCTGCTCCTGTCTCGGAGACAGGGAAACTGGCCTCGTTATTTGTGCTGTTGTGTCTGGCTGTCCCACGCTGCAGGTTTTAAAGCATGACAAATCCCTGCTGAGGCTCCCTTGGACTAAGGCTAGGCAAACTATCCCGGTGAGAAGTGGCTTCCTGGCCCTGAGCTGTAGACTGGGGCATGGACTCTGCCGCCTGTGGACAGCAGCCTCCCTGGTCTCTCCAGCTCTGGGTGGTTTTGCGGAGGTGCTCTGGCTCCTTGAGTTGTCCTCAGAACTCTCCAAGGAGATGGTTTACAAAGTCATATAAAATTGCATTTTTGTGTTAGTTCATCCCAAGTTTAAGTTCTACATGTAAAATCTATCCTTATTTTCAACTTTGTGTGCGTGTGTGTGCGTGTGTGTGTGTGTGTGTGTGACACTAGGGATTGAACTAAGATGCACTCTATCACTGAGCTACATTCCCAGCATTTTTAAAAATTTTAAATTTTAAGACAGGGAGGGCTGGGAGTTTGGCTCAGTGGCTTAAGCACCTGCCCTGGCAGGCATGAGATTGTGAGTTCAATCCCCAGTGTGGCGAAAAAAAAAAAAATTTAAGACAGGGTTCTTCTAAGTTTCTCTGGTGAGACTCTTGATCTTGGTGACCCTCCTGCCTCAGCCTGCCAAAGTACTGGGATTACAGATCCATGGCACTATGCCTAGTATTGACACTGCTTTGAAGAATTCTGTCAACATAGGAAATCCATTCCCAGAGTCCCACTTCAAGTCATATTTATTGGCATCACAGAGTCCATGTTTTCAGTCACATTGGCCTATAGAGCATCTCCAAATTTATTTTATTTTATTTATTATTTTTTTTTTTGCAGTACCGGGGATCAAACTCTCAACCTCGCACTTTCCAGACAGGCGCTTAAGCCACCAAGCCAAACTCCCAGCCTTGAGTTAGATAGAACTGAGTTAGATAGAAGTATTATAGACAGTCAGACAGGGCTAGGTCCTCAAAGGAGCCAATACAGAAGTTCCGATACCTTGTGACCTCTGAGGAGACAGATACCTCCTGCTGTGGGCCAGATCTCAAGACAAGAGTCAACAGTCCAAATAGTTCTCTACCACCCTGAGGAAGTCAGGAGTCAGCATCTCAACCCCCTACAGGAAGAGTCACTGCTGTTAAGCATCCCCGCTTACTACGTGACTTCTTTCCTCATTTGTCCTTGATTTAATCAATTTTACCTGAGCAATTAATCTTATTGGTTGACTGTAGCTATGTCCCACCTTATGTCCACCTTGCAGGTTCCCATTTTCCCTGCCTTGGACCCATCTAACCTCATGGTTTTGCTCTATAAAAGTCCCTAGAAATGACAGTCTTTGGCAACCTACTCGGGACCGCATCTGTCCCTCAGAAAGAAGCTTCCTTTCTCTCAATAAATATATTCTGCTCTTACCCTCCATTGCTCCTAAAATTCATTCTTTAACTTTAGAGAACACAAACTCGTGCTGGACATATAGTAGGTTGGGAGCTTCATTCCCGTATATCAGTTTTTTCGAGGCAGGGTCACACTATGTAGTTCAGGCTGGCCTTGCTCACGTTGTAGCCCAAGCTGGCCTCAAACTCACAACGCTCTGCCTGCCTCAGCCTCCTGAGTGCTGGGATTAAAGGTGTGCGCCACCACACCTGCCTCATTTCCAAATTTAATCAAATTGGATGTCAATATATTTTTAGGATGCTAATACAATGAGCAAATATTGTCTCAGCAGTTTTATTTGTGCTATGTGTGTGGAGAGGTCCTGTGCTGAGCAGAAGATTGGGGTCCAGCTTCTGCTTTAACTGGGGCACTTGGACTTATCAGAGGACAGGTGTAGGGTTCTTGGCAGAATGACCCTCATAATTTGCAAATGTGTGGGTCTGTTAGGTTGTATTAAATGACGCAAAAAACTGCTCTGAACATTGCTTCAGAAAGACGAAGGCATTTTATACCCTGTGACTCAGAGGTACATTTGTGCCACATGTAAAACTGAAACCCAAGTGACAAGGGATAATATTTGCCCCTTTTTTTTCATGCCGTTCTACACTATACTCTTAGTCTGGGGCCTTCAAATCTACTAGTTTTCTTTTTTTTTTTTTTTTGCGGCACCGGGGATCCAACTCACAACCTCGCACCTGCCAGGGCAGGCACTTAAGGCACTGAGCCAAATTCCCGGCCCTGGTTTTTTTGAGGCAGGGTCGCACTGTGTAGCTCAGGCCAGCCTTGCGCTCGCGTTGTAGCCCATACTAGTTTTCTATGACATTAAAAAACAATGCTACCCCAGAGCCCACTAAATGGATGCATTATTGGGTTGGGATTATAGTTTACAAAATAGTTCTAGGTCTACCATTCATAACAGTAGGTCTCTATAATTACTTGTGAAGGCAACTGTGTGGCTTTGAGTAGTGGGGACTCTTACTTTTCATTGAACTCACTTTTTAACTTTTATTTTTGTACTATTTGTATTGATCTATTCAAGAAGTAAACACTATTTCTGATCATTCTGATGTAGAGTTCCTTGCTTTCTGATCTGGCCTAGGTAGACTTTTTGTTTGTTTACATTTTTTTTTAATTTTAAGGAGAATAAAACAAAACAAAACAAAACAGAACAAAACAAAACAAAACAAAAGAGACTAGAGCCAGCAAAAGTGAATTCACTGTTTTCAAGTTTGTTGAGTAATCATTTTTTTTTTAAATGAATGTTTGTATGGTAGAATGGCTTACATAGTTAAAAGTGTGTGATCTCTAGTGCAAGACTGAGCTTGAATCTCACCCATTAAACCTTTGTTATGCAACTTTAAACCTGTTGTATGACAATGGGTACAAACAACCCCTCCCTCGTAGTACTTTGCTGTTGATCACGCAGCTCGGCTGGTGTCTCACATGTGTGGTAGCAAGCCTTGAAGACATGCGCGAGTTCGGAGCACTTCCTCTGTGCCAGGTCACACAGCCACAAGGATGAGTGTTTTAGTAACCTAGTAAGCACTGTGCGGTCCTCTTCATGGGGCACCTACCCTTGATTGATGCAGAGGAAGTGAGGTTGGGCCAGATGCAAAGGTTAAGACGCATAGTGAGCCAAACAGAAGTAAGGCGAGGAGAAGAGGAGGATGTTGTAGAGGAAAGGAATCTGCGCGGGTAAGGAGAACAGATAGTTTTGCTGATCTACAGCACTCATCAGCGTACCTTTCCCCCTTCCCCTCTGCCCACACTGAGGCTCCCAGACTTTATCTTAATGCCTTTGCAGTCTGGGACACTTCACACCTTTAAGAACTCCTTAAATCCCTAGCTCCACTTTGGTAGTGATTCAATTAACACTGCTCCTCAAGTTTGTCTTTGGGTGCTTAAGATTACTGAACAGAGAGCTGAGTTAATTGAAATTCAACACTGGGCCTCTTCAAAAGGCTGACACTGCATGCTGAGCAGCAATAATTTAAGATGGAATCAGTTTTGTCACGCAATCACTATTTTTGAAACTTCTATTGTGCATCTAGCACCATACTGCCTTCTTTCTGCTTAATAATTCAACACCTACAAAGATATTTGGGTAAAAGTTGGAAAAAAACAGTTCATAGAAAGATTCAAATGGTCAGGATCAGCCAAAGGATGTGGTTTTCTGGGTTTAAAAAAAGAAGTTGCTTAATTTAATATGCATGTAAAAGTACTCTGATAAGCATTGTATTAAAAACAAATTTCTAAGTATTAATAGACAAACTTGCATGTAAGCAGTGAAGAAAATCATTACAAATTACTTCGTGTAGGTATTTCTCAAATGGGTTTCATCTGTAGATATGTCCTTCAGCTCTGCAAGAAACTGCCCTTTTAAAGGGTTCACATTTTATTCATATTTAAGGAAACCTCAAGTGGTCCATTTCTTGCATAATTTACAAGGGTTTCACTGCTTGATTTTGACACTGGAGATTTAATAGCCCATCCTGCTATTCCTGTGCCAAAGCACAATGTTTCCCCTCCCACACAGACTTACTTGTCTTTTTATTCAGACTGACTCTTTGTCATGGAAATAAGGTGTGAAACTCATGGGCAGAGAGCAACCTTCTGCAAGCAGAACCTGGGGGCAAATAATCTGTCTTCCATGTTTGTTTCTTTTGTGCTTTCTGATTTTGGAAGAGGGAAGCGAGCCTCCCTGAGCGAGGGAGGGAGAGTGTGTCTCATCCTATAGGTAACTGTGCTCTGTTAGTAGAGTGTGTGTTGTAAATAATAAAGCAATGCAATGTGAAAATTAGAAATGTGTTCATCAAAAAATAAAGCTTGTGAGGTAGGATAGAAAAAATAAAGGTAGAAAAGGAATGAGAAATATTGCAATTTTGTAGTTGGATTTTTTAAAAAAACTGTTGCTTTGGGACACAATCAAAGCTACCCAAGGTTACAAGACATTTTCTTTATCACTCCAAGTCTGTTTTTCTTTACCAACCTAATCACTCCTAAGTTCCTAAGAGTCTTAAAAGATATGATAAGCCTATAAACTGGGCCCATGGTTTTATTCTGATAAGATGGTGTAAACTCACAAATTCCGGGACTTCCACCCTCAAAGGAACAGCATTATTATTTGGAAACCACATCTCTAAAACTTCAAACACATGCAAATGAATTGCATTCAAAGCTAGCCCACTAAGGGGTAACTGACAGACACTAGGAATGTACGGTGCAGATCCCTTGGGTGATACCCCAAAGACAACATAAATACTCCCAGCCCAGACCATAATACCTGGGCTTTATGAAGAATTATAATTCCTCATCCCTGAAGCATACGCACTCCTTTCTTAGTGTGTACTTTGATTCTGCTTAACAGTCTGCCTTGCCTCTCATTGACAAATTCTGTAATTCTTTTCCTACTTTGGGGGTAGGGATGAATTAAGGTCCCCATCTTCTTTTTCAGGGACCTCCTCAGGTTCTGTTTGGTGACTCAAGTATAGGTGGAGTTTGGTTGGCATCCCTGGCTAGTTTGCAACTGATTTAAACACACTGGATTAAATAATTTCTCACTATATATCCACAGGATAGACCAAGTTTACTGTAAAGAACTGCCATTTATATTTTGCATTATTTTTTTCCTTTTTTTGCAATGTACCTTGTATCAAACAGAAAATAGCTGATTCTGAACAAAGTATGCAGCTGGAGAAGCCTGTCTTGTTAGCTTCAGAAGTCCACATTACAGTTTAACAAGTAAGGGCTAAGATCAACCTTCGACTAGATGTCAACCAAGCATCATTGATGTTATCATCTTAGTGAAAAGCCTTGCCATCTGCTGTGACAAGTGTAGCCACTGATCGTTTATGTGTGATTTGCAAGTGCCCCAGAAGTGAGACAGTTCTCCCAGAGGACAGTTACCACATGCTGGAGCTCAATTTGGCCCACGCAGGTGTGATTGTGTTGTGCTGTTAGTTGCTTTGACTTCATTAGTTTGTATTAAGGTTGTGGTGAGAAGAAACCCAGGTTAGAATTATGATATGTGTGTGTGTAATACATATAAAACAAGATACATATATTATAAATTCAAAGTTGATTATTGTTCAAAAAAATCTGTTAAAAATTAAGTTGTTGTTGATGTAGGAGTAGCGTTGTGAGTTCAAGGCCGGCTTGGGCTACAACATGAGCACAAGGCCAACCTGAGCTACATAGTGCGACCCTGCCTCAAAAAACTAGGGCCGGGAGTTTGGCTCAGTGGCTTAAGCACCTGTTTGGCAGGCGTGAGGTTGTGAGTTCAATTCCCGGTGCTGGAAAAAAAAAAAAAATTAAGTTGTTGTTACTTTTGCTGTATACCAGGAAGTGGAAATAAAAGAGCAGTGTAGGAATAGCTTGGGAGGTAGGGCCTCATCGCTGTGTCTGTTTTAGAACCCCCTGTAGGCCAGTCTGAACTCGGCAGAAGTATCAGTGCCGTATTTTGACATTTGCATAACCATTCTTTCATAAAACTTTAAAAATATTTTATGATGGTGTTGGCATAAATATAATCTAGCCTGGACTCATTATTATACATTAATTATTATCATATTCAATTTGGGGGCCTACTCTGTGAAATTTGGGGTGCTCTTTCTTGGTTCCAAAAGATTTGGTGGCTTCTGGCTGTTGAAAAGCATTGATAACTTTAGAAAAAGAACTCTTTTCTTGTTCCCCTTGAACAAGTAGTAAGGAAGAAAGCGACAGATAACCACCTGTTGTGCAACCTGAAGAGAAATGGAACAGGGAGGGTGTGGTGAAGGTTTGCCAGGGAAGAAGTCGTAAACACTTGGTCCACTTTAAAACTGGGATCTCTAAGGCAGGAATTTTAGGGCAGTGAAACTATTTCATGTGATACTGTAATGGTGGATGCGTGCCACTGAACGTTCACCCAAGCTCACAGAATTTATAACACCAAGTAGAGGTGTCATGTAAACTATTGGCTCTGGGTGATAAAGATGTATCAGTGTAGGGACAACAGGTGTAAGGAACGAGCGATTCTGGTGGGTGATGTTGGTGGTGGGGGAAGCTGGGATGTGTGGAATCTCTCAATCCTGCTGTGAACCTAAATCTTCTCTAAAAACTAAAGCTACTTCAAAAAAGAAGAATAACAACTACCACCAACACCAAGTCAGGGGCTTCCCAGGGTTATTCAAGATTAGATCTATTTTAAATGGGTCAAAAACCAATATCTATTGTCCAATGAGCTGTCAGTTTAGTGATTCAGAAGGGCTTGTTTAGGGCACAGGCATCAGTCTCTATTACTTCCAGGTCAGACTTGAATTTGGGGCCACTATACCCAGAAGCCCGGCCATAATGGAACCTAGCAACCTTTGGGCTATTGAGGAAAGTTAACTAGATTATTAGAGTCAAACACAAATACACAAATCAAAATGCACTGACTTATATGTTAAAGTATACGGAGCTATGTCCCATGATCAAGCAAATTTAAGAAAATTATTTTCACCAGGCGTGGTGGCGCATGCCTTTAATACCAGCACCTGGGAGGCTGAGGCAGGCGGAGCGTTGTCAGTTCGAGGCTGGCTTGGGCTACAGTGCAAGCGCAAGGCCGACCTGAGCTACATAGTGCGGCCCTGTCTCAAAATACTAGGGCTGGGAGTTTGGCTCAGTGGCTTATGCGCCTGCCTGACAGGCGCAATGTTGTGAGTTCAATCCCCAGTGCCACAAAAAAAAAAAAAAAATTATTTTCTGTATTTTTTTCTGTTCCCCTCAAATTTCTCATATGTGCCAACCTTCATGTCAAGCACTGTACTGAGAAATACATGCACATTACTTCATTCATTCTCTCTCTCACACACAAAAAAACCTTTATGATGATCTACCACTGTAGTTGGTCCTTCTTTATAGAGAAGTAACTTAAGTCTTAGAAAGTTTAAGCTACCCATGCAAGGACACAGAGATAGAATAAACCAGGTTTCAAGTTCGCCAAGCCAGTATGATTCTGGAGCCCAAGATGTGCACTACTTTGCTACATGATTTATCACAGATATATTAGATTTTGTACCCAAAACACTCGCACATGTTGGATATTACTCATTGTAAATAACCAGCTTTAACTATACTGTGATGACCTTAAAGCAGCATAAAACATTTTGCTCTGTTATCAAGTTTGAGCACCAAGGGGTAAGAATTTTGGTCTAGATACAAGATTTTACTTAGCCTAGCTCAAGCTAGAACTGTCCTTAAGAATGACTTGGCTATATCTTGGGCACAGAGGAGCTACTAACTCAGACTTCTTTTAGCCCTGCCCCAAATTTTCATATTGAAGCTATTTGAAAATGAAAGTAGAAGTGTCCTTACCATGCTATTAATATGTTGGTGGGAGCTGTGTTTAGGTACTATATCAGTTACCATGGGACAGTATCATGCTTCATGTGTGTGTGCACATGTAAGTATATTCATTAACAGATAAGGCCAGAAATATCTTTTTACTGTAATCTCTTCTCCATGATTCTTTTCTTGAGGACTTTGGTTTATCTCTGTAAGAAGTACAAAATTATTCGATCAAGTGTTTGAAGCATTATTCCTTAAGTCTTCATGACTACAAACCAAGAGATTTTATTTATTTATTAAGGTATTTTTGCAATAGTGTTTTTGCTTATTTTTTAGTACTGTTAAGTTACCAGAATTGTGCGGCAATCTCAAAATCTACTCTAAAAAGGTGTGAATATTTTTCTGAGGTGCAGACATAAATTTGGACATTTGGTCTGATCTCGTCAAGTCAGAAGTTAATATCCATTTTGAATTTTTCTTTCTTTTTTTAATTGATTATTTTGCCCATTCCCTCAAGATCCCAGTTGAAACTGTTCTTTCTTTCCTACAGCAGCTCAGAAGCCCAGTGTTCTCAGTGTCTTCTTACCTTTCTGCTCCACACAGTCTGCTCATAGCTCCCGATTCTGACCTGGTGCTGAAAGGAAAGGGCCCTAACTTGACTGCTTGGATGTTCCAGTCTTCCTGGGCTCAGCCCCTCAGAGACTCACAAGTGACAAATGAACTATTTATTGCTACTCCATCAGCTCTCAATGTTCTATTCACACTTTCGGGAATTTGAGTACCACTTTTTGTCTTAGCCTCTATTTCAGGTAGATTCCTGGCACTTCTGCCAGCCCAGAGCATGTGCACCGAATCCTGTCCTTGATGTGGGCATGTGCGAAGGAAGGGTCAAAGGATAAGCTGGCCAAGAAGACCTGCCAAGCAGGCAGAGGGCTAAAGATAAGGAAACAGAGGAAGGTTGGATGCTTTGCTAAAAACAAGTGTAACAAGTCCAGGTTCCTGAAAAATTATTTAACTGTATACCATCCAACTTCTTTCTCTGGTGAACGATTTTTTTTCCCTTTTGCAAAGACCTGTATGTTTGCCTTAGTAACTTGGAAGTAGGGAGTTGAGTTACCCGAGATTGTCCTAATATTTTGTATGCTGTAACTTTAGTAAGACTGTGGCTATTCTAACCACAGGATAGGTTTCTGAGATTCGGGGTGGCTTTTAAATCAGACTCTCAAGGCCCAATATTTTTGGCAGACACAGCTCTCTCTGAATAGTAAGCCATTGTTGAGTGACATAAGTAGGACCAGAGTGAAGAAAATTAAGGTTTTAAATGACTGTGTAAAACAGAAGCCCATTCAGTTTCTGGTATTCAGAATTTCACCCCTGATCGAACCAAAGTTGCTCATTTTGCAAAGAGAAAGTACATGGAAATTGCTAGCTGGAATCCGGCAGGATTGCACTGATGGGCAGGTCAGGCACCACTTAAACATACTTAGAACTTACTGCTTGGTATAAAATTCATCTGGGAGGGGAAGAAAGAAGCAATACTTTCTTGTCTCATTTGTAATCATTCGCACTTCGTGTGTCACGAGGGTGATGGCTGTAGTAACAAACACAAATCAAACAGAAAACAGGAAGATGATTTCAATGGGGAACAGAACTCAGGGAAATGATTACCAGTTTATTTATGATTGCCAGTTCTTTTTTCTTTTTTTTTTTTTTTTTAACTACTTTTGAAAGCCATAGAGATCTAGTTGTTCCTTAAGGAGGTTTAACTCAGATCTCAGTTAGTGCTGATCTGATCTGGAGGATACAGGAAGGTCTTACAATTCTGGTGTTGATCTTAAGAAGTGAGTCCCAGGCTGGGTGTGACTTGGAAGTTACAAGCATTTGAAGATGATGAGGCACCTGTGGACATCTGAAGAGGGATATTTTGGGGGGAGCATTTAGGATCAACAGAGGCCTCAGGAAATATGATAAATTGAACCTTCATGTTGGGGGACTGACTACAGCAAGGCAATTCTGGAGTTTCAGGGCCAAGGGGTGGGAAATTCCTAACCTTATTTTTTCCTGAAATCTTAATAGATGGGTGGCTGGTTCCTCTCTGTGCTCAGAGGACTTCTCATCACTGCTCGTTGTTTGTCACTAACAAGGGTCCTTCCCAAGGCGGAGAGGGGCGATGGGTGAGTCATTAACCCAATCTGAATTGCATAATATCTTCAAAACCGAATGTGGCTTTCTGACCAAAAGAGTGTCTAGTTTTACTTGAGAAGATTATGTCACAGGTGGAAAAAGCATTTGCCTTTATTCTTCTCCTTTCTGTTTCCTGGTTTCTAACAGGTATTATCTAAAAAGCCTGACTAATCTTTGTTATTGGCCCACATTGTGTAATTGGAGTTTTTTATACATTCCCTCTGTGCAGAATTATTTTCTCTCATTAAAAAGGGCACAAAGCTACATGTTTTGAAATGGAGTGTGGAAAATGCCTGTGTCCTAGAAATCACCGCCATTGCACCATGTGCTACCCAGCCATGGAGTTGAGGAAAGCAAGTGCCCAGAAAATATCCTAAATAGTGTTACAGTGTTGGCCTTGAATACATCGTTTTGTTTCAGAAATATAAACTGAAAGTGTGCATATATTTTATCTTAGAATATAAATGTTAACAATTGCCACCGATAGTGAAAGACACCTATAATCTCAGAAGTTGGGAGGCTAAGGCAGGAAGAGTGCAAATTTGAGCCCAACCCGGGCAACTTAGAACTTAGTAAGACCCTATATCAAAATAAAAAATAAAAAAGGGCTGAGGATGTAGCTCAGTGCAAAGGCCCTGGGTTCAACCTCCAGTACAGTATTGAAAACAGACTCCTAAGGACATTGATCAAGACTCTGGCAAATTTCTGTAAAGTCCAGATCTTCGCAGTACTCCCGCCTCTCTCCTCCTCTTCCCTGGAGCTCCCCTAATTTCCACACCCCTACACCAGTTCCAAAAGTGCAGGATGTAGACAGGGCTCAGGGGTGCATATCTGACTTTAGGTTTTCTTTTGCTTTTAAGTAAACATTTAGTATTAAGTTGTGAGTTCATCACTTTGTTTTTTGGCTTAACACCTGGAGGAGTCAGTTGCATCTGAAAGCTTGGACTTCACAGCTTTGCTCCAGGTTTGCGCATCTGTAATTATTTTTACCTGGTTTAATTTGACCTCTATCCATACTCTTCAGTTAGACAAGCAGTGTAGCAAAACGTCACTGAGTCACACTCAAAACTGAGGTTAGTAATTCCAAGGTCTGAGATGAAGCTTACTACTTTTAAAATGCATATATGAAGTGAGGTTATTAAGCCTAAGAATTTGATTATAGGAGCAAATTTTGACTTGCTAATAAGAAAACTATCTTTGAAGACTCATATACTTCTTAAAATTCAGCTGCTACCAATCACAGATAGGTTTAACAAAATAAATCAAGTAGTGTTCTAAAAGAATCTTCAGTTAATATATATCTGAGAAGTTAAAAAATAAAACCAAGACTCTATATTCTTTCTTTTCTTTCCTTTTCTTTTTTTTGGTACCAGGGATCAAACTCACAACCTCTCACTATGTAGTTCAGGCTGGCCTTGAACTCATTTTGTAGCCTGGGCTGGTCTTGAACTCACAATGATCCTCCTGCCTCAGCCTCCCGAGTGCTGAGATTAAAGGCGTGTGCCACCACGCCCAGTAAGACTCTATATTCTTAAAGATATTCTGTAGATCAAAAAAGTTTGTTGTTTAAAAAAAAAGGAGGGAAGAGAGGGCAAATATTTTATAAAAAAGAATTAAAGTTTGTTATGTGCGTGTACCAATTCCCCACACTGAATAATCAGGTATTGCAAACATACTAATTTTAAAGAATGAACAAAACTAAAGTAAAAACAACAACTTGACAATGGTTTTCCTCACTTCAATTGGCTCAAACTTAAGAAGTCAAAGTAGGTGTTGTAAGGTTACAAAAACTGTGGTGACTGATGGGACTATTAAGAGTTTTCAAGGACAATCTGGTGAATTTTGGGGCTTAGGTGTGGTATTCCTACGTGTTTGTTTACCTGTGTCTCTCAGTATATGCATGTGTGTGCTAACATGATAACTTTTCAGTATCAAAGGAATTGAAAGAAGCAGATGAGGGAAATCAACACGGGCTGTAGAACTACTTACCTAGATGGAAGAGGAGGAAGAATCACAGAGTTTGGGGGTGAAAGCCGAAGAGAGAGGTTTCACAGTATAAAACACAAAAGAGGAAGTAAAAGGCCTATGTAACTTCATTGTAATTATCACGATCTATGGCAAAATAAGAAACGGGCCCATTAACAGAATTTCTGAGGCAGATGGTTATTTTTCCATGTGCATTGTGTCTCCATTTGAGGGTAATACAAGAGTTTTCAGGTTTGTGTATTTTATCCTTGACATTGGCATTGAACAAATAACAACACAAAAATCAATACATTTCATCTGGTTTCTAGTGAAAATGTGGACACTGGCTCTGCCTTCCTGGAGCCTGTGGTCTGGTTAGTACAGTGCTTACTCATTCTTTTGATGCTGGAAAATTGCCGAGCTCCTCCAAGGAGTACAATAACAGACCAACGTGGATAGTGCATTTATGCTTCTTCTTCATTTGGTTATTTTTGCATTACTATTTACTCTGAGAATAAAGGAAGACTTTAAGAATAAATATTACAGAGGGTGTCAAATGTTCTTTGTCCACATGAATGGTCTCTCCTCCTGTCACTCGGATCTTCCTACTTTTCGATATTACCCGGCATATTCTTTCAGAGGCATTTCCAGATATTCATAACCCACATTCCCTATCTTCTTTCGCGGTGGGTCAGTCTGTTCTCACTGAAGAGGGCATGCTGACAGCTGTGCCAGCCGAAAGGCTTTGCCACGAGCCCTCAGGAGCAAAGTGCCTGGCGGACAGGCTTCGGGAACACTTCTTTTTTCAAGATGCCAGGATTGTGACAGGGATTGGCAGATACTGAAATGACAGGATTGGAATTCCCCCTGAAAAAAAACAGCTTTCTCACACAGCAGGCTTTGGCCTGGAATTCCTAAATCAAGTCTGTGGTGAAGGCAAAATTTCATATTCTTACTACCAACCATGCTGTTTCCTCTATAAGTATTCTACTCTAAAATATATTCTGGCACAATTAGTTAAGAGTTATACATCTCCAACAGATAAATCATAGCTGTTTGAAATAGAGTCTACGGCAGGTGTGTATGAGTCTGCATGTGTGTTTCTGACTTTTTATTATGAATTCCAGACAAAGAGATAGGATTGAAAGAGTAGTATACATACAGAACATCCATCTACCCTCCACTGAGATCCAATAATCAGCATTTTATTATACTTGCTTTCTTGCAAGAATCTTCTTTTCCAAGGCCTGGCCAGGTAGCTCAGTGTCAGAGTGTTTTTCTAACAAGCATGAGCCCCTGGGTTTGATCCCCAGTGCTTTAAACAAAATGAAGTGAAACAAAATAAAATGAAATAAAAGCTCTTTTCAAGAATAATGTGGAGACAACACAATACTTCACTCCTAAATACTTTAGCCCAAATCTCCTGAAAAAGAGGACAATCTCCCACACACTTTTATCTCCCCTACAACCAACAATAATTCCATAAAAACATCTAATAAGCAGTTAATAGTCACATTTCTTCCAATTGTTCAGTCCATATTCAAATATTCTCAGTTTCCCTAAGAAGGGTTTTCATAGCTCTTTCTTTCGAAGTGGTTTCTAAATTAAAATTACTTGCTGACTTGGTCATTAGATTCCTGCTGTGGCTTGGATGTGGTTTATCCCCAAGGGTTCATGTGTTGGAATCACCAAGCAAAGTGGTGATGCTAGATGTGGCAGAAGCTTTAAGAAGTGAGGGCAAGTGGGAGTTGGTTAGGTCATTGAAGGTAATGCTTTTGGAATGGTTTAGCGTATTTTTTGTAGGACTTTCAGTTTAATACCATAAAAGAGGCTGTTGTAAAAGAGCAAGTCTGGCACCTCTCATTGTCTTCCTGTCTTGCCACAAGGTCTGTCCTTCTGTGTGCACACCCACCATTGTGATCCAGGCACCCTGTGGTCCTCACCAGAGCCAAGTCAGTGCCTTTGAACTTGTGGAACTCTGAGCTAAGTAACTTCTTTACAAAGTACCCAGCTTCAGGTATATTATTACAGTAACAAAGAGCAGGCCAATACGATCTCTTTAATTTCTTTTCATCTAGAGCTTCACAGCCTAATATAGTAGCTACTAGGCAGATGAAGCATTTAAGTGTTGGAATTGTAGCCAACACAAGTTGAGATGTGCTATAAGTCAAAACATACACTGAATGTAAAATACAGTAAATCCCCAATTTAAAACAAGTTCCATTCTGGGAGAACGTTCATAAGTCAGATTCATTCATGAGTCTGAAAAAAGCGAGCCTTATACACCTTTAACACAAACATACAATGTAAAACATAAAAACCCAAATATGCATACACAGATACTTTAAACTATTTTTATTTTTGCAGTTACCTTAAAATGGTGGTACAGTATGGTGCACTATTTTCACTCTTTTCCATGGCTATTGCTTTGTGCTTGCTAGCCGTCCCCTCCACATCTCCATTTTTCCTCTTGCTTCGGACACCCTGGGCTCTGACTGAGCCCTGTGCTACTGTCCACTCACCCACTGCACAGAAAGCACACAGCAGCACAGCTGTGACAATGCCTGCCACACACGTGAGCTACTTCTGAGATTTTTTCACATGTATGAATGCCCATAATGTGAGATTTGTTTGATTCCGTCAAAGTTCATTACTTGAATGTTCCTAAGTCGGTGACTTACTGCATCTCATTAATGTGCTGTAAATTTTGATGACATATCAAAATATGTTGGCTATATTGAGTTAAATGAAATGTTATTAAAATTAATTTAATTTTTAATATGACCACCGGAAGATTTAAAATGACATACTTGTATGTGGCTTGAATTGTTGGACATGGTGGTTCTAGAAGTGTCTCCTTCCATTTTTCTTTATGACAATAACATAATGAAGTATCTATGATGGATGTCTTTAGAATAGGGCTGGTGTATTTTGTGTTTTGAAGGAAAAAAGCAGATTAGGAGAAATCGGCAGAAAGGGCTGTTTCTAGGGAGAGCCTGGGTGGAATTTCCCGGTGCGTGAGCCTGCAGAGGCTGCCGGAGGAGGTTACTGTAAGAGTCCTTGCACCATGTGTTTGCTCAGGGTAGGCAGCTAACCTCATTTGTGCTGGGGGGCTCTCATTCATACGGATTTGCAAAAGATAAAAATGCTCTTTATTATTATAATGTTTGAGGATTTGCTTTCATGGAATGCATTGATTTTTCTCTTATTTTGAGTGCGTGTGTGCAGTACACAATGTTTACATTCCTTGTGTGGAGTTGGTGTATGTACATTATGCATCATAATTCCATTTTGCATCCCCTGTCCTTCCCTTCCCACCTCCTCACACCATCTCTTGATCTCCTTTCCTTTGGAGAAAGACCTTCCTATGTCTTTTCTATCTTTTCTTTTTTGCTAAGTGCATTTCTTTCTGAATTGTTGTTGTTGTTGTTTTTATTGTTGTTGTGTTTTTAAGATTATACCTATGCCCATTCACTTCTAAATTTTTTCTCTCAGTTTATTTTTGCAGATGTCTGATGGCTCTGAGCAGTTCTTTAACTGTCTCTCAAGAGTTTTTGATACTGGATAAATCAGTCGATGTTAGAGACATTCCAGGCTGATGCCAGAGTCTCTTGTTTGACACTTGCCATTCTCCCTAAGCAGCAGGTACTGACTGTAGGCCATTTCCCTTCCATTACTTTCATGCAGGGCTTCACCACAGCCTTCCTTTTTTATTTTTTTTATTTAAGAGAAGAAAGACACATATAAGAAAGACAAAAAGCAAAAGAGACAAACAAACGACAACAGCGAATCCACAACAGTAACATCATAGGTTTACAAAACAAGATGATAGGAACTTGACACTGGTTGCAATATTGCGTATCATTATCTTCAACACAGTTGTTTACATTAACAGATATAGACATGTAAAATTGATCTAATCATATGAGTATTAACCGATCTTACTCAATAACTAATACATTCAGCAGTATAATCATTTTAGTTATCCTGCATATATGTATATACAGATTTATGTCTCTTTCCTTTTCCCTTCCTTCTTTCCTCCTTTTCCTTTTTGCAATTAGTTTTGTTCTTTAAGCAGTTGTTCTCCCTTACACAGTATTTATTGTAGATTTTGGATCATATATACTTTTTCAATTTCTTACACTAGGGAGACTTCACAGTATTCACACATGTGGGTTTGATTTATCTCACTTATGAGTATGGTCTCAAGTCGTGTCCATTTACTTATAAAAGTCTCAATGCAATCTTTCTTGATAGCTGAGTAGTACTCCATTGTATAAAAATACCACATCTTTTTTATCCAGTCTTTGATTGATAGGCCCTTGGGTTGTTTCCAAGATCTGGCTATTACAAATTGGGTTGCTATAAATATGGGTGCACAAATATCACTGTGGTATGACGTTTTCAATTCTTTGGGGAAAATGTCCAGAAGCAGGGTAGCTGGGTCAAATGGGATCTCTAATCTTAGCTTCTTGAGGAATCTCCACACTGATTTCCACAGTGGTTGTACCAGTCTACACTCCCACCAACAGCGGAGAAGAGTTCCTTTTTCCCCACAGTCCCTCCAGCATTTGTTGTTGGTTGATTTTTTTAATCTTGGCCATTCTTTCTGGAGTGAGATGGAATCTCAGTGTTGCTTTAATTTGCATTTCCTGAATGACAATTGATGTTGAATATTTTTTCATATATTTATTTGCCATTTGTATTTCTTTCTCTGAGAAGTGTGTATTCATCTCAGATGCCCATTTTTGGATTGGGTCCTTGAATTTTAGGGGCCTGATTTCTTTTAATTCTTTATATGTTTTACATAGAAGTCCTTTGTCTGATGGACAATTGGCTAAGATATTTTCCCAGTTCATGGGTTTTCTTTTCACTCTGTTGCAGATTTCCTTTGACATGCAAAAACTTTTTAGTAAGATGAGATCCCAGTTATTGATTCTGGAAAGTTTTTCCCATGCAATTTGATTTTTGTTCATGAACTCTCTGCCTACTCCTATGTCATCAAGATTTTTACCTACTCTGTCTTCTAGTAAATTTAGTGTCTCTGTTTTAATATTCAGATCTTTGATCCATTTTGACTTTATTTTAGTGCATGGTGATAGACATGGATTTAGTTTCAGTTTATGGCATATGGAAAGCCAGTTTTTCCAGCACCACTTATTAAAGAGGCTATCTTTCTTCCAATGTACATGTTTGGTCCCTTTGTCAAAGATGAGGTGGCTAAGTGTGTTTGTAGTTGTGGCTGTATCTTCTAATCTATTCCATTGATCTTCAGATCTGTTTTGATTCCAGTGCCATGCTGATTTTATCACAGTAGCTTTGTAGTATAGTTTCAAGTCAGGGATTGTGATGCCTCCTGCCTTCCCTTTGTTGCCCAGAATTGCCTTTGCTATTCTAGGTCTCTTCTGCTTCCAGATGAATTTCAGGAATGCTTTCTCTAGCTCTGTGAGGTAGGTAAGTGGTATTTTGATTGGGATTACATGAAATCTGTGTAACAATTTTGGGAGAATGATCATTTTCATAATGCTTATTCTTCCAATCCATGAACATTTTCTGAAATCTTCGATTTCCTTTTTTCAGAGTAATGTAATTTTCACTGTATAGATCTTTTACTTCCTTTCTTAGATGGATTCCTAAGTATTTCATTTTTCTGGATGTTATAGTGAAGGGTGTGATTTCCCTTATTTCTCTCTCAGTGACTGTTGTTTGTGTACAGGAATGCTATTGATTTTTGAGTGTTCACTTTGTATCCAGCAACATTACTGCATTTGCTTATTACTTCTAAAAGTCTTTCAATGGATTTTTGGGGGTCTTCCAGGTAGAGTATCATATCATCTACAAATAATGATAATTTTACTTCTTCCTTTCCTATCCTTATTCCCTTTATTTCTTTCTCTTGTCTAATTGCTCTGGCTAATATTTCCAGAACTATATTGAATAGGAATGGTGATAATGGACATCCTTGTCTTGTTCCTGATTTTAGGTAGAAAGTTTTCAGTTTTTGTCCATTTAGGAAGAGGTTGGCTGTTGGTTTATGATATATGGCTTTTATCAGGTTGAGGTAGAGACCATCTATTCTGATTTTCTGTAGGGTTTTGATCATGAATGGGTGTTGGATTTTGTCGAAAGCTTTTTCTGCATCTATTGAGATGATCATGTGGTTCTTGTCCTTGGCCCTGTTGATATGGTGTATTACATTTATTGATTTGCATATGTTGAACCATTCCTGCATTCCTGGGATGAATCCCACTTGATCATGGTGTATGATCTTATTGATGACTTGCTGTATTCTATTTGCCAGTATTTTATTGAGGAGTTTTGCATCTATGTTCATGAGGGAGATTGGCCTGTAATTTTCTTTTTTGGTTGGGTCTTTCTCTGGTTTTGGTATTAGGGTAATACTTGTTTCCAGGAAAAAGTTAGGAAGATTTACTTCCTTTCAATTTCATTGAAGAGTTTGAGGAGTGTTGGTATTAAGTCTTCCCTAAATTTCTTGTAGAATTCAGCAGTGAATCCATCAGGACCTGGACTTTTCTTTGTTGGTAAGGTTCTAACTACATTTTTAATTTCATTAGCTGAAAATGGTTTATTCAGCAGTTTTACATCTTCTTGATTCAACTTTGGTAATTCATAGGTTTCTAGGAATCTGTCCATTTCTTTTGTGTTATCGAATCCATGTGAGTAAAGGTTTTCTAAGTAGGTGTTGATGATCTTCTGTATTTCCACAGGGTCTTCAGTGATTTCACCGTTTTTATTTCTTATTGCATGGGTCTGAGTTTTTCTTTCCTCTTTTTGATAACGTTGGCTAGGGGTTTGTCAATTTTATTTACTCTTTCAAAGAACCAACTGTTTGATTCATTAATTCTTTGTATTGTTTTCTTAGGTTCAATTGTGTTAATTTCTGCTCTGATCTTGATAATTTCCTCCCTTCATTGGGCTTTGGACTTGACTTGTTCTTCTTTTTCTAGAAGTTTGAAATGCAACATTATGTTGTTTATGTATGTTCTTTCCATTTTTCTGATGTGGGAGTTTAGTGCTATAAATTTCCCTCTGAGGACTGCTTTCATTGTGTTCCACAGAATCTGGTAATTTGTATTTGCATTTTCATTCAATTGTAGATATTGTTTAATTTCTTCTTTAATTTCTTCTGTGACCCATTGATTGTTTAGGAGAGTATTATTTAATTTCCATGTGTTTATACGGTTCTTGTAGGTTTTTTTGTAGTTTATTTCCAATTTTACTGCACTATGGTCAGATAATATGCATGGGATTATTTCAGTTCCTTTGCATTCACTTAAGTATGTTTTGTGGACCAGTATATGATCTATTTTAGAGAATGACCCATGTGCAGCTGAGAAGGATGTGTATTCTGATGTTGATGGGTGGAATACTTAGTACACATCTACTAGGTCCATTTGTTCATAAGTTGGATTCAGTTCTATTATTTCTTTGCTGATTTTTTGTTTGGTTGATCTGTCTCTTTGCGACAGTGGGGTGTTAATGTGTCCTGTTATAACTGTATTATTGTTTATTTGGTTTTTCATGTCTATTAAGAATTGTCTTACATAGTTGGGTGCTCCCATATTCAGTGCATATCTATTTATGATCATAATCTCTTGCTCTTGAAGTTTTCTGCTAACAAGTATGTAGTGATCTTCTTTATCTCTTTTGATCATTCTTGGTTTGAAGTTCACATTGTCTGCAAACAAAATAGCTACCCCTGCCTTTTTCTGGGTTTCTATTGCATGGAGTATTCTTTTCCATCCTTTGATTTTTAGTCTGTGAGCTTCCTTTTTAGTTAAATGTGTTTCTTGTACACAGCATATTGTTGGATTTTGTTTCTTAACCCACTCTGCCAGTCTGTTTCTTTTTATTGGTGTGTTGAGACCATTTACATTGATTAATATAACTGATATGTACTGACTCATCCCTCTCTTGATATCTTTCTGCTGTTGGTTTTCTACATTTTCTGTTTAATTATTTGTCCTGCTTAGTGGTTTCCTTTGGTTGTTGTTCTTAAGATTGTAGCTATCTTTGTCTCTTTTCAGAATGTCTTTAATTACTTTTTGTAGTGTTGGTTTGGTGGCCATAAATTTCTTCAGTTGTTCTTTGTCACAGAAGTATCTTATTTCTCCATGAATTTTTAAAGATAGTTTTGCAGGATACATCAATCTGGGTTGAAAGTTGTTTTCTTTCAGGATTTGAAATACTTCACTCTGAGTTCTTCTTGACTTTAAGGTTTGTTGAGAAGTCTGCTGTGATTCTGATAAGCTTTCCTTCATAGGTGATCTGCTTCTTTTCTCTGACAGCTTTTAGTATTTTGTTCTTGTGCTGTATTTCTGATACCTTAATTATTATCTGTCTGGGTAAAGATTTATTTTGGTTATGGCTAATTGGGGTTCTGTATGCCTCACTTACCTGTATATCAGATTCTCTTCCCATGTTTGGAAAATTTTCTGCTAATATTTCTGCATATAGTTTTCACAGGTCATTAGCATTGATCCCTGCTTTTTCATTGATGCCTATTAATCTTATGTTATTTCTCTTGGCATCATCTTGCAGCTGTTGAATTGTTGTTTCTTGGTTCCTTGCTATTTTTAAGAGAGCTTTTCTTTTTTTTTTTTTTTTTTTGCGGCACTGGGGATTGAACTCACAACCTTGCGCTTGCCAGGGCAGGGGCTTAAGCCGCTGAGCCAAACTCCCCAGCCCTGGTTTTTTGAGGCAGGGTTGCACTATGTGTAGCTCAGGCCGGCCTTGCGCTCGCGTTGTAGCCCAAGCTGGCCTCGAACTCACAACGCTCCACCTACCTCAGCCTCCCGAGTGCTGGGATTAAAGGCGTGCGCCACCACGCCCGGCTTAGAGAGCTTTTCTTTCATAATCATAAGCTTCCATGCTGTCTTCAAGGTCTGTGAATCTATCTTCAACTTCATTGAAGCGGTTTGGCCAGCTTTCCATGGAATTTTTCATTTCCTGAATTTCCCTTTGAATCTGTTTCATACATTCTATTTGTGTCTTGTATTGTTCATTCAAAGTTTCCATCATTTTCTTTTT
>RJWM01015954.1:0-46521 GCA_004363535.1 Dasyprocta punctata | reverse complement strand
GCTAAATAAACCTTTCCTTCCTTCATTTTGGGAGTCAGGTATTTTGTCTCAACAACAAGAGAAAAATAACCAAGACAGCGGGGATGGGTTCTGACTCCCAGGTCAAGTCCCTGCCTCAGCTTCCCGTGGCTTCCAGAGGTGCTGTGTTGACAGGTGGGGGACAGGACAGGTGGGAGACACTTTGCCCACTGACCGAGGTGGAAAGGAGGCGGATTGGCACTGAGCACTGTAGTTGCTTTGTCCTGTCTTAGTTATTTTTCTCTAGTTGCTGAGACAAAATACCCAGCGCTCAAATTAAAGAGGGAAAGGTTAGCCTGGGGATACAGCTGGGCGGTAAAGCGCTTGCCTGGCAAGCACGAGGTTCTGAGTTTGATTCCTGGTACCAAAAAAAAAAAAAAAAAAAGGAGGGAAAGGTTTATTTAGCTCACAGTTTGTGGGAATTTCAACCTATAAGCAGCTGGCTCCAAGGCGGGGTGGCCTGGTGAGGGGTGGCTGTTCAAAATGGCAGGAGACAGCAAGAGCAAAAGGGCGTGAACAAGCTTATACTATGCCTAGATTGTAAGCAGGCTACCTGCCTGGGGGGCAGGTGTAGCATTCACACCATCTCCCTGGCCACCTCTTGCACAGGCTGAGGATGTTTACAAAGTAAGGCCCCTGGCCCCCTGCTGAGTCACTTAAAACTTCTAAATTTCTCAAGTTGACACAATGTATCAATCATCACAGCATCCCAGCCATAAACACCCACCCTAAGGCACATCCTCTGCACCCTAGGATGTTGAACTGCTGTCACTTGGTTAAGCTTCTAAACTTCTCAGAGGGACACAATGAATCAAACATTGCAACATCCTGGAGCATAAACAGCCCCCTGGGGCATGGCCTCTACACTGTAAGATGTAGGATTGCTGAATTACTTAAATTTCTGAACTTCTCAAATTGACACAATGTATCAACTATTATATGCCCTCTGGCCAAATAGTGCCTGTGTCAGGATTTGGGGTCCCATGGGGCAAAGTCCTGGTCCTATTGCCTGTGCCCCACAATCCCCAAAGCTCACACATTCAGCCCTTAGGGTCACAAGGCATCTGTCTGTGCATGCCCAGTTCTACAGGATTGATATTTTTTTCTCTTTTTGGTGTTTTGAGACAGGGTGTTGCTATGTAGCCCAAGCTGACTTCCAACTCACAGCGATCCTCCTCTCTCAACCTCCTGAGTGCTGGGATTACAGGCATGCACCCCCATGCCTGGTGGGATCCATTCTTCAGTCCATCAACAAACACAAATACTCAATCGGTTAAGCTTGGCCTGGGTGCTGGAGGAGGTGTGGGCAGGCAGATAATTTCCTGGAGTTGTAGGGTCCAGGGTTTCCTGAGACAGCTCAGTGCATTGGGGGCAGTGTCTTAAAAGGGCTGAACAGAGACCTGAAGCATGAGCAGAAATGAACCGGAGCACACTTGGAGGCCCTGCCTGTTGCTGAACAGAGCTCACAAGCAAAGGCCAGAGAGGAGGACAGGAAGGCTTTCACTCTACCAAAGGGGAGGGAAAGAGGCACAGTGGAGGAGGAGAAGGGCAGGGCTGGATCCCCAGGAGAGGAAGGTGAGACTTTGCCCTGGAGGCACAAGGGAGCCACAGTAGGGTTTTGAGCAGGGGAGGAGGGATAAGACTGGAAGAAAATCCATGAGTGTGAGCGTACACTCAGTGCTGTGTGGGGTGAGCGGCTGGAGCAGGGAGGAGAGGAAGCTGGGCTGGACACTCTGGAGGAGGGTGTGGGGAAGGGGAGAAACTCTGCTTCCGATCTTGCTATGTATTCCAGGCTGGCCTTGAATTTACAGTGATCTTCCTGCCTCAGCCTTCCCCAGCCTTCCAAGTGCCAAGATTACAGGCATGCACCACCACACTCGGTTCCTTTTTGTCCAAAGAGGAAGAGGAGGATTCAGCCTCAGTGGAAGAAATAAAGTAGAGAGACTTGTCTGGGTCACATGTAGTTTGGCTGATGGTCTAACCTTAAGGTTGGGGGGACCTCAAGGTGACAGCATCCCAGCTTCCAAGAAGTCTGGCTCCGGACTAGGGGAAGTTTGGCTGAGGGGCTGAGCCAGGGCCAGGAATGAGGACCAGCGTGTCCTCAGGCCACCTCCAGGCTCCCCGGGCGCCTGGCTGCCCTCACCGCTCCCCGCCCCGTTACCTGGACAATGAGCTGGAGGTCCCTAGTGGCCATCAGTCACCCTCAGCCTCCAGGCCCTGTCCACGGAGACAAGAGACCTGTCAGAGCTGCCACCCGTAAAGCCGATGGACGGCCGCACTGGGCAGGCAGACAATGCCTGGCTCTGCGGAGGAGAGATTAGGCCAGGCCATGGCCCCAGCCAGCCCCAACTGCCGAAGAATGGCCTCAAGTTGGGCTTCAAGCCCCCCCAGCCCCTCCCACTACAGTACTGGGCCATCTCCAAGAGGACTCCTGGGAAATATGGCCCCAGGGAATGGGGGGAGTTGGGCTGGGGGTCAAGAACCAAAAAGCTGTTACCCAGGCTACTGAGAGGGCTTTCAGATGGGCAGGAAGGGCAGGGCAGGGGGCACCTGAAGGACATCACAGAGCAGGGTTGAGTGAACCCCACACCGGCCCCCAGGACAAAGAACCTGGGGCTCCCACTTCCTTGCCAGGTACGTTAGGGAGTCCTGTTTGCTCCCAGAGCTCAGTTTGCATGTCTGTTAAATGGGCTCTCCAGACCTGCCTTGAACAAGATGGTACAGGGTGGTGTATTCATCTGTCTTGTGTTACTAGAGGCAGCTACATTACAAAGAAGAGAGGATTACTTTGGCTTATAGTTCTGGTGGTCCAAGGTCAAGGGGCCATGTCTGGTGATGACCTCCCTCCTGTCCACCATGAGGTGAGCCATTTTGCTCTGCCTCCCTGCCAGGATTTCTCTGCTTCACCATGGCTCAGGAACAATGGAGCCAGGGAGACCATGGACCAGCCCCTCTGAGACCAGAAGCCAAAATCAATCTTTCCTTTAAATTCTTTCCCTCCGGGCCGGGAGTTTGGCTCAGTGCCTTAAGCGCCTGCCCTGGCAGGCGCGAGGTTGTGAGTTCAATCTCTGGTGCCGCAAAAAAATAAATAAATAAATAAATTCTTTCCCTCCATGTTTTGTCACAGTGAGAGAAAGCTGACTAACACCTGGCCAGGTCACAGACCCGGGCGAGGCAAGTTCTGCATTCAGTCTGCTGGGCCAGGAAGCTGAGAAATGCTCCAGGCTCCACCACAAACAATGACCTCTTGTCCCCTCATTTTTATTTTGAAAATTCTCAAACTCAAAGAAAAGCTGGGGGAAAAAATAGCACATGGAACATCTATGTGTCATTCATGGGGGTTCTTTTCACAATAAACCATTGCAAAATGGTAAATTGACTGTTCTGTGTACGTCACCACAAAAAACAAAAAATTAGTCAGTACTTGTGTTGCCAGCAAGTTATTCCTTTTTCTTTTTTTTTTTTTTTTTTTTTTTTTTTTTTTTTTTTCTTTGCACCAAGAAGTGAACTCAGGACCTTGGACTTGCCAGGCAGGTGCTTTTGCCACTGAGCTACATCCCCAGCCTAAGTTATTCTTAACAGTGTAAGTCCTGACCAGGATGCTAAATGGGCCCTGTGCTTGGCACCACATACAGGCTCAGCTTTGTACCTCTTCAGTCAAAGTCATGGTGATCTCAGCAATCCCAGGCTTCAGAGGGGAAACCGAGGCTGGGAGAAATTAGGTAGTGTGTCTCAGGTCAGAGACAACATGAACTTGGGCCTGTGTGACCCCAAAGCCTGGGCCAACCTGCTGGGTCCCCCCAGCCTCTGTGGCCCCTTTCCCATGAGGGGACGGCCCCTATGCACCCCCAAGCCCTCCTGCAGTTTTTCTCTGCATCCTTGCCCCAAGCTCTCTTCCATTCCCCACCCTCTCTTTTTCTCCCCCCACCCCCGCCCCGCTCCCAGTACATGGGATTAAACCCTGGATCTTTACACTGAGCTACAGCCCTACCTCTTTTTATTTTTTCTTTTGAAACAGGGTCTCACTAAATCTGGCCAAGCTGGGCTCAGAGTTTGATCCTCCTGCCTCAGCCTCAGAGTAGCTGGGCTGACGGACGTTGCACCACCGTGCTGGCTCCAACCTTACTCTGTGAGTGGGCTGAAGACCCACAGGCCCAGTTGCAAGGGTGACCCCGTGGCAGCGGGAATAAGGACCCTCCGGAACGTGCCTCCTCCCGCTGCCCCAAGTTTACTTTGGATCCGAGTCTCCAAAGTCTTTGATTTTCTAATGGATGACTTCACCTGCGTGCTGGGAGTAGCAAGCGACAATAGGCCTCATCCTCGAACTGAAGGGCGCCCCCCACAGCCACCCAGGGGGCGGAGCTCGGGCTGGAGGCGTGGCGGGGGTAGAGGGAGAGGTGGGGAGCGAGAGGGGGCGGGGTCCACCCTGCCCCGCCCCGGGGGCTGAGAAGCCGAGAGCAGTCCGGACTCCTAGCAGCGCAGACTGTGGACCTACCCCGCCGCCAGCACCGCGGGTGAGGAGCTGGGGATGGGAACAGAGGAGGGACCAACCGGGGACGGGATGCCCGAGTCGCAGGCCCACCTGCCTAGCGGGGATTCAACTCTCTCCCCGGTGTTATTGAGGGCTCGGCGACCGAGGAAAGGGGCGCCAAGGGGCTGGTGCACAAGAAAGCGGCGGACATCTCTGGGGCCCCCACTGCGTGCCCAGCGCGTGCCAGGCGCTGAGGGAGCCGGGACAGACTCCCCCTTGGAGCAGGGGTTGGAGGCAGGAGGACTCAGGTGCAGTTTAAAAGGGGGTGATAGTAGACTGGTGCTTTTGAGTCCAAGAAACTGTGACTCTTTGGTGTTGGGGCACGTTTGGTTTTTATGCTGATTTTCTGTGGAAGAGAAGAAGGCCCATGAATTATCACTGGTAATGGCTCCAGGAGGCTCTGCCCCTCCACTCTGCAAATCCCGCCCTCACCCCTGCTTGCCAGGAATGAGCCCCAGGTCACCCATGATTACAATACCCCGGCTCAGTATAGCACCTGCTGCGGCAGACCTACTGGCAGGGTTGGGCGGACTGAGCCATAGAGAAACGACCTTGGAGCAGATGTCTGTGACGGAGAGGGCACTGTGGGGTAGGGGACAGCATGGCAAGTGTTGAGAGAAGAAATCCCAGCACTCTGGAAAGCTGAGGCAGGAGGATTGCAAGTTTGAGCCAAGCCTGAACAACTTTGCAAGACCCTGTCTCAAAATTTTAAAAAAACAGCCAGGGATGTAACTCAGTGCAGAGGTCCTGGGTTTAGTCCCCAGGATGGAGGACGGGGGTCTGGAGACAAGCTGTACCCAGGGGCTGTGGCAAGCCTGTGGTTTGAGGAGCAGGTGAACAGGTCCAGGGGAACGATGGGACAGATGAGGCAGAGCCTTGGATGCCATACTGGGAAGCCCTGTCCGTCTCCTGCAGGGGCCTGTGCTGCCTCCTGCCCTTTCTCTCCTCACCCGGGCTACTGTTTCCCAGCTTCAGTCTTGAAGGGGCTCCTGGAAACCGTCCCTTTGTGCAAGCAAATGTTACCCCCAGCAGGCGGCCACACTTTCCTGGGCTCCAGTCCCTGGTTGGTTTCCAGCCCGGTGGGATCTGGGACCCGGATAAAGGGCAGTGTGACTCTGCCGGCGTCGGAGGGTTAGCAAGGCAGGGTGCTGAGCTGCTCTGCTCCTTTGTCAGCCCACAAAGGCCAGGCCTGTGACCCTGTCGCGTCCGACACCCCTGCTGGAGCCAGATATCCAGAATGGTGGCGCCCTGGTGCTACTGCCTCCTCCACCTCGTGGTACGTGAGCTTCAGAAAGGGGATTTGGGGGATTTCAAGGGGACCCAGAGATGCTAGGGTTCCAACTGGCCATGCCACATCATGAGGCCACTGCAAAGGTTATGAAAGATGAGCCTGGGCACACAAGTAGAGCAGAAGCACCCGAGAGGTGCTGCCCCTGTCACACTCATTCACCAGCCGAGGCTGAAATCCCTCAGGGCGGTGGAGCCACCTGCCCAAGCCCCTACCGACCCTAGAGCCGGGAGCGTCCACTGAGCTCCTGGAGCACACAGTAGGCATTCGGTGACTGCACGCAGGGAGGGGGCACCTGTCCGAGCCCCACCTGTCTTCTCTCAGGTCTGGAGTCTCTCTGGCACCTCCTCCGACTCCCCGGCTGAACCAAGGAACCCCTGGGCCACAGGTTGGTATGAAGGACCCCCCGTCTCCAATGCCAAGGAAGAGCAGAAACGAGGTTAAGTTTAGCCCCCACCGTGGGAGGCCTTGGGTGGGAGGCGCTGCCTGTGCCCACCTTGCTCCTGTCGCATAGATCTGGGAAGGCTTGGCCAAGGCAGCAGGACTGACCACGTCACAGAACACAGCTCGGGGCCAGGTCCATCCAGTACTGAAAGACTCCCAGCGCCAGATCCTCGGCTGACCCCGCCCACTACAGAAAGGTGGAAGGGCCCACGCAATGAGCTCCCTCACGCTCTCCTCTGTCCTCCAGACCTGGTGGCCCCCGGTGAGGTGGTGGAGACCACAGACAGTGTTTGCACGTTCCCGGGGCGGCGGCTCAGCTGGTGGCAAGCCCAAGAGTTCTGCGAACAGCGGTTTGGCCACCTGGCCCTGGGACCCCCAGATGAAATTCTTGCACCACTGCTTCGCGACTCGGTCTGGCTGGGCCAAAGAGACGCGTCTATGCAGCGACCCCCGCAGAGGCGTGAGTGGGGGCCTGGGGTGAAGCGGGGGCTCTGGAGACCTTCAGAGATGGGAGCCCACGGTGACAATCCTTGTGGAAAGCACCCAAAGAAACACCTCAGTGTACCTCCAGGGTCCCTTGCGTGGACTGGAAGTAGGGGTGACCCTTGAGGCGGAGAACCTGGGACCTGGGAAAACTCCCACTCCGTTTTTCCCGAGGCGGGAGGCACCCCAAGTCTCAGGAGGGACCCCGCAGATGCGCCAAATCACACTCAGAAGCAGGGCGGGTGCGCGGCTGGGGAAACTGAGGGCCTGGGTCCGCGTGTCCCCGCAGGCGCACACACGACCGCCGCGCTGGTGTTCGGCGAGCGGAGCGCGGACCGGGCGGCGAGGCTGCGGACCCCGCTGCCGGGGCTGGCGGCGCTGACGGCGTGCGCGCTCGTGCAGTGGGACGCGACCTCCCCCGAGCCCGCCGCGCTCTTCTCCCTCGCCGCGCCCGCGCTGCCCAATGCGCTGCAGCTCCGCGCCTTCGCGGAGCCGGGCGGCGCTGTGCGCGCTGCGCTCGTGGTGCGCGGCCACCACGCGCCCTTCCTGGCCGCCTTCCACGCCGACGGCCGCTGGCACCACGTGTGCGCCACGTGGGAGCAGCAGGGCGGGCGCTGGGCGCTGTTCGTCGATGGGCGGCAGCGCGCCGGCGCGCGGGGACTGGGCGCGGGCCATCCGGTGCCGCCCGGTGGCATCTTGGTCCTGGGCCAAGATCAGGACTCCCCGGGCGGCGGTTTCTCAGTTCGAGACGCCTTCAGCGGCAACCTCACCGACTTCCACCTGTGGGCCAGAGTGCTGAGCCCAGCGGAGCTGCTCCGGGCCCGCGCCTGCGCGCCACCCCCAGGCGACCTGCTCTTCCGCTGGGACCCGAGCGCCCTGGACATCTCGCCGGCGCTGCTGCCCGTAGTGCGCGTGCGCCTTGTTTGTCCCGGTACGCGGTGCGCGCCCAGCCTCGTCCACCAGGCCCAGCCCCAGCCCTGACCCGCGCACTCACGCCTCGCCCTTGGCTCCTGACGCCTTCCCTGCTGGAGGTCTGATCCAGCTCGCCCTTGTGCCATGCTGGCCGACCCAGCTCTGCCGCGCCGTCGGGCGCTCGCCCAGCCCAGCCGTGGTAGCTTGGCAGTGGGTTGCCGCTTGGCACAATGCCAACGCCTTCCAACCCCAAGGGGTGGTTCCCGGGGCCAGTAGGGAGCCGGGTGCAGCTCTACCCTTCCCTTGTCCCGCCAGTGCCCTCAGAGGAGTGCCCAACTTGGAACCCGGGTCCCAGCACCGAGGGCTCCGAGCTCTGCGTGCAGCCGCGGCCCTTCCTCTGCTGCTACAGGAAAGGTGCGTGCGCCCTGGCTGCGCCCGGGGCTCCGCTGAGGGGAAGCCATGGAGCTGAGCAGCCAGTCGCTGGCGTAGTCAGGGGTGTCAGCAACTGGGAGCTTCGGGGCCTACGTGGAGTCTAGGCCACAGCACAGTGGGGCAACACCAAACGGGGGCCGGATCCCAGCACAGCGACCTTGGGCAAGCAATTTTGCCGCCTGTGCCTCAGTTTCTCCATTTAGCCCACTGTATAAAAGGCTCCAGCTGTGGGTACGTTTTTCCTCCCCTGGGCGTCATGTGCTGGCCATGGGCTCTCTGAGAGGCTGGCATCTCCCTTCTACAGAGATCCATCAGCGGCTGCAGGACGTCCAGTCGTGGCCAGGTCAAGACGTCATCAGCCGCGTCAATGCATTGGCCAACGACACTGTGGTGAGTCCCTCCCAGGACACTGGTGGTCTGTCTGTGTCCACTACGGGTCACCTCAGTGTCCCTCAGTTTCCTTCTTCCAGAGGGGCCACCTGCCAGACGCATCTGCAGGAACTGAGATTGTTCGTGTTCCCTAGTTTGGAGCCTTTGAGAGCTGGGAGCTTGTGACAATTCTAACCTGCACCCACCACAGAGACCCTGGCAGAGCCCCAGAGTGGCCCAAGGGGATCCCCTTGTGACAGCCAGCCAGGCAGTTAGTGGCTCCTCTATTCACAGCTCCTGACAGACCCCCTCTCCGAAGCCCCCAGGCCGCTGACCCTGGACAAGGCCTGCAGCTTTCTGGGTGTCCTGGAGAGAGTGCTGGCCCCGGAGCCGGCACTGGGGCCAGCGGCTTTGCTGGCTGTCGTGGGTTTCCTGAAGAGGGCGGCGGCCCTCAGGGCCTGGGAGCCAGAGCCTTTGGCCGGGCCCTGGGAGCAGCTGGGCCGGGGCGTCCTGTCTGTGACCAGCCGGGTCCTGGAGGAGCAGTTGGTTGGCACATGGCTGTCCATCAGCGAGGTGAGGCCGCGGAGCTGGCCGGGGCCCTGGCTTGTTTTGTCACTGTGGGCAAGTCAGTGCCCATTTTGGTATTTCTCCATCCCTTGGAGGAAAGAAACTCTCTTTGGTTTAGATTGTAAGTTGAATCTACCTGAACAACCGCGTCCATAGTTAAGACTGCTTAAGGGCCTTCCCAGTCTCCAAGAACCTGCTGAGCTCCTCAGAGGATGAGAAAGATGCCGCCCACTGGAGGGGCTGTTGGAGCCCTCATCTGGGGCCCTGGGGCCTTAGCCTAGGAGGGAACAAGAAGCCATGCATGGGGGCCACAAATCCCCGGGGTTGAGGGCTTGGACACGGCGCTGCAGAGCCTCAGGACAGAACTGGGCCCCGGGCATGTGTAGTGGGGTGCACTGCCTAGCAGGTTAGTCCTGTCACCAGGACAGATAGTGAGCTTCCTGTCATAGGAAGTGTGCAAGCCACACTGGGGATCTGCGACACTATGTCAGGTTGGGGAAGGCGGGACTCTGAGTGTCAGTTTTCTGGCTGAGAGAAGATAGATTCTCCCGCAGGCCCTGGTGACACGGTGGGGAGGAGTTGGTGACTTGGTGTGTGTTGTCCCCTCCCTCCCCTGCTCTCACCTTCCACGCGGTTTGTTTTTTAAAATCAAAATTTGGACACCCGTTAAAGGGTTAGCATCGAGTGAGAGTGGAGGAGGGCCGTGTGGCCAACCCTCAGTGGCAGTGGGGCGCTTGAGAGATGGGGACAGGGAACAAGGAATGCTGAGCCAGCGGGGCTTCCCACGCCTGCCTGAGACCCAGGACCTGATCCCAAGGCGCCAGGGAGCCACGCAGGGTGCGCGCAGCTTGGCCACCTCTCGGGGTATTCAGAACCTGCTGAGCCCCGGGCCGGGCTGCAGCGGCAGGTGGAGAGTGTCAGCAGCGCTGAGGGGGCCCTTCGTCCCAGGTGGTCGGCGGACCTATGTCCCTGCTGGCGACCACGCAGCGCCTGGCACCCCTGCTGAGCACCACGCTGAGCTCTGAGCGGCCCCGGATACACATCCAATACCGCCACACGGGTGAGCCTGCCACCCACCGCCCACAACTGGATCAGGCAGCTCTCAGCCTGGCCCAGGGGAGCTCTCCGCACTTCCTCCGACCCCCTCTGTGCTGCTTCCTGCCTTTACCTTCCATCCAGAAGGCCCTTTCTCCCTTGATGTCCTAGAAAACTCCTATTCATCCTTCAGTACCCTGCTTGAACATCAACTCCTATCTAGGAAGCTGTGCCCAGTTTGAGCTCTGATAATTTGTCCTTTCCCTCAATACCCCAGCTTGTGAAAATGGCTCTTACTGCATTTGTGTTAATTATATACCAGGACTGGCTCCCTTGTCCTGACACCCCTGGGTGCCACAGGCTGTGTCTGAGCCACCTAGGGCTCAGGAGATGTTTGGAGATTGAGTGCAGAGGGCAACTGTGGTGGTCTCCAAGCACAAATTCATGTCCTCTTGTGTCCACTGCCTTTGGTGGCTCACTGGTACTCAAGTCCCAGCCTTGGGCCAGTGGCTGGGCCTCCCTGAGCAGGACTGGTGGCCTCAGGCCTGAGACCCTGCGGAGCTGCCAGCTGGGGCTTCTGCACCGCACTCCGCCCGAGGCCCAGCCACAGCCCCGTCTCATCTCAGGCCTGGAGGTGCGGAGCCTGCGCCTGAGAGAGGCCAGCACTGCGGGCTACATGTTCACGATGCCCGGTGGGCACCCAGAGGGGCCGGGCCACATCCGCATCCCCACCGGGGAGGTGCGGCGGCTGCTCGGGAAAGGTGGGTGAGGGCCAGGGCCACAGCGCCTCCCTGCGGCAGTGTCTCGGAGTCCTCCGAGGAGCTCAGCAGTGGGTGGGGGAGGAGGGCTCCGCCTGAGGCTGCACAGAAGGGGGGTCAGGGCAAAGGCCAAAGGGCTTTGGAGCTGTGAGGCTGAGCTCTGAGCCTCAGCTTCCCTATCCGTGAAGTGGAGCGCTCTCCCCTCAGAGCCAGCTGGGGTGGGGGTGCCTGCCCAGTAACCTGCTGGGGTCTTGGGTCCCCTCGCCCTCAGCCAGGCCTCTCTGGAGTCACGGCTGTCCACAGCTGGTTCTCGTCCAGTGTCTTCCAGCGCGCCCTGGGGGTGCCCAGCCTGGAGCCCCAGCTCCCTGCCAGCCTGGAGGTGGTGAGCAGGATGCAGAGGTGAGACACACCCCCTCCAATGGTTGCTCATGGCCTGAGGCCCACCCTGGCCACCCCCTCCAGGCCAGTGGGACGCAGCTTATCAGCCCTGAGATCCACCAGCAGATCCCCAAGGCAGGGCGGGAGCCCAGTGCCCTGAGAATCGTGTTTCTTTGAATGTAGAAGGCACCGCCTCCACCACAGGGCCTGCGTCCCCACAGCCGCCCTCAGGCGCCCGATCCTCCCCGCAGGTCCCTGAGCACCCAGGTGGGCTCAGCCGTCCTGTCCTCTGAGCTGCAGGACGCTGCCGGGCCGGTCAGCACCGCCGTGACCTTCCACCTACAGCACCGGGCCCAGGTACTCCTGGGCACTGGCCCTGGCACACCCCACCCCATCCCCAGACCATGTGTGTTTATTGCACAACCAAGAAAAAAACTTGCTCATAGCGACCCTCTTTGTTCTCAAGGGAACCGAAAGGGAAGTGTCGTCTTGCACACTGACTTAGACTGGTGCCCTCAGTGAGCCTAAGCCTTAAGTAAGCAGCTGCATTTACCTCTCCCACTGCCCGCTCCGTCACCTTTGGGAGACATTGTCATTGCCCCCAGCTGTAAGTGACAGGAGTGAGGGTTTCGTCCAGGGCTGTGGAATTCATAAAACCAGATGCCAGCCGGGCGTGGTGGCGCACACCTTTAATCCCAGCACTTGGGAGGCTGAGGTAGGAGGAGCATGGTGAGTTCGAGGCCGACTTGGGCTACAACGTGAGCGGAAGGCCGGCCTGAGCTACACAGTGCGACCCTGCCTCAAAAAACCAGGGCCGGGAGTTTGGCTCAGTGGCTTAAGTGCCTCTTTGGCAGGCGTGAGGCTGTGAGTTTGATCCCCGATGCGGCAAAAACAAAACAAAACAAAACAAAACAAAACAAAAAAAACCGCAGATGCCACTGGCCGCCCACGGAAGCACGGGGAGAACTTAGGGCTTCCCTGCCTCCTATTTCCGGAGGAGGGAGACAACTTACCTGCCCATCTACACAGGAGCCCTACGGGGTGACACAAGGTAGCCAGAGTCCCACCCCGAGTGAGGTGGTTCTCTGTAAGCTGATGTGGAAACATCGTCCAGACTTGTTGAGTTCCTTATAGGTAGCACCCAAAGCCCTCCCTTTCCATACAGCAATTAAAAATATTTCTTCCATTTGTGGTTGGTGTTAAATCTGTGAATACAGAACCCCAGGATACAGGGGCTCAAGTGCTTAAATCTATAATTAAGTGTGCATTTGACAAGTCCTGATCAGTGTGTATTCCCATGCACCACTGCCCCAGTCGAGGTACGCAACATCTCTGCCTACCGAAGGGCTCTTTGTGCCTCTCCCCAGTCGACAGCCATCTCAGGAAATCACTGCTGTGCTTCTGACTGTAGATTGTGTCTCTGTTTTCTCAAGTTTATGATAAATAGAATCAGAGTAAATGTTTGAGGTCTGGCTTCTGTTGCATGGATGGCATTTTTGAGAATAATCCAGTTTGCACATTTTTGTGGTTCATACCTTTTCACTGCTGAGTAGTATTCCATTATGTAGATTACTATCATTTGTTACTCCATTTACCTGTTTTTTTTTTTGTTTTTTTTTTTTTGTTTTTTTTTGCGGCACCGGGGATTGAACTCACAACCCCGCGCCTGCCTGACAGGACGCGTAAGCTGCTTAGCCAAACTCCCGGCCCTGGTTTTTTGAGGCAGGGTCGCACTGTGTAGCTCAGGCCGGTCTTGCGCTCGCGTTGTAGCCCAAGCCGGCCTCGAACTCACAACGCTCCACCTACCTCAGCCTCCCGAGTGCTGGGATTAAAGGCGTGCGCCACCACGCCCGGCTCCATTTACCTGTTGATGGAGATTTTAGTTATTTTCAGTTTGGGCTATTATTAATATATCTGCTATGTGCACTCATATACAAGCCATTCTGTGGACATATGACTTTCTTCTGTTGGGGTAAATTACTGGCATTGGACCTGCTGGGTTGCATCATAAGTGCATTTTAACTTGTAAGAGATGGAGCAGCCTGTTTTCCTTGGTGGTTGCACCGTTTACATTCCACCAGCACAATACATGAGAGTTCCAGGTGCTCCTTATCTTTGCAACATTTTATCAGGCTCCTCAATATCATTCTTTACAATGGTTACATACTGACATCTCATTGTGGCTTTAAATTGCAATTCTTCAGCAAGGCATGGTGGCACACGCCTTTAAATCCCAGCACTCGGGAGGCTGAGGTAGGAGGAGTGTTGTGAGTTCGAGGCCGGCTTGGGGTACAACTCGAGCGCAAGCCTGACCTGAGCTACATAGTGTGACCCTTCTTCAAAAAACTAGGGCTGGGAGTTTGCCTCAGTGGCTTAAGTGCCTGTCTGGCAGGTGTGAGGTTGTGAGTTCAATCCCTGGTGCTGCAAAAAACAAACAAACAAGTAAGTTGCAATTCCTCAAAGACCAATAATCTTGAGTATCTTTGTATTCACCTGTGGTGTGTGTGTGTGTGTGTGTTCTTTTGCATGTTCAAATTTTTTCTCAATTTTTTGTTTCATTTTCAAGTTGTAAGAATTCTTTATGTAGTTTGGATGCAAGTCCCTTTTCAGACACATGTTTTGTGAATAATTTCTCTTAATCCATGGTTGAGCTTTTCACTTTCTTAACCATACCTTTGGAAGATGAGTCTTAAATTGTGATGGAATCCAATTTATTTATTTATTTTTTTCTTACATGACTCATGCTTTTCATATCCTAAGGAAGCTTTGGCAATCCCAAGGTCACACAGATTTTCACAAGGAAGTTTTGTTATTATAGCTTTTTTATTGAGTTATGATGTATGTCAAGTTAATTTTTGTTTATTATGTAAGGTAAGGGTCAAAGTTCATTTTATCCATGTAGACACCCCATTCTTACACCAGTTGATGAAAAGATTATTCTTTCCCCCTTGAATTACTGCATCACCTTTGCTAAAAATCGTCCACAAACATGTAGTGCTATACCTGGTTATTTATTATGTTCCATTGAGCTCTATTCTTCCACTAATTCCATACTTCTCTGATTAATACACTTTTATGGTACATTGAAATCAGTGTAAGCCCACCAGCTTTTTTTTTTTTTCAAATTTGCTTTGGCTAAGTTGCTTTCTTTCCTTCCCATATACATCTTAGTATCATCGTGTCAGTATCAACAGAAAAACTTACCTGAATTTTGAACCCAGACATCAGTTTGGGGGAACTGGCATCTCAATAATGACTTCCAGTCTTCCAGTCCATGATCAAGGTGTACACCTCTATCTCTTAGGTTTTCTTTTTTTTTTTTTTTTTCGTACCAGGAATTGAACTCAGGACCTTGTGCTTGCCAGGCAGGTGCTTATGCTACTGAGCTGTATCCCCGGCCCTTTCTTAGGTTTTTCTTAAATTTCTCTCAGCATAGTAGTGTAGTCTTGAATGCCTTTAGTTAAATGTGTCTCTAAGTATTCCATAGTTTTAGAGGTGACTGCAGATGGTATTGTTTTTCATTTCAAATCGTTCATTGCTAGTGTGGACGAGCACGCTTGAGTCTGGCCCCACGGCTTTGGATCCTGCAGCCTTGCCGAGTGCGCCGGGCCCTGCCAGTAACCGTTCGCTGGGATCCTTGGGTTTTCTACACACGGGGTCATGTTGTCCGCAAATGAAGAGTTTTGTTTTCTCCTTTCGGGTCGTGATGTTTTTCTTTTGTCTTGGTTTACTGCACCAGCCAGGGTCTAGTTCCAAGTTGAATAGAGTGATTCTCCAGGCCATCTGTGCTGGGGGGACGCGCCCAGTGCTTCTTCCACATTGATGTGGAGCAGTGTTAATGCAGTAAATTGCATGGAATGATTTTCTAGTGTTAACCTGGCCTTGGACTCCTGGGATCACCCCCACTTGGTTACGGTGTACTATTTTATTAATCCTATATTAATATTCTTAACATTAGCCGGGCGTGGTGGCGCACACCTTTAATCCCAGCACTCGGGAGGCTGAGGTAGGCAGAGCGTTGTGAGTTCGAGGCCGGCTTGGGCTACAACGCGAGCGCAAGGCCGGCCTGAGCTACACATAGTGCGACCCTGCCTCAAAAAACCAGGGCCGGGAGTTTGGCTCAGTGCCTTAAGCGCCTGCCCTGGCAGGCACGAGGTTGTGAGTTCAGTCCCGGTGCCGCAAAAAAAACACAAAAAAACAAAAAAAATCTTAACATTGTATGTATTAATTATTTTATTAATAATTTTTGCGCTTATGTTCATGAATAGCCTGTTGTGTAGTTTTCCTGTAATCTTACCCTCTGATCTTGCTATCAGATTAATGCTGGTCTCATAAAGTAAGCTGGAAAATGTTCTCCTCTCCCCCTCCGTCAGTGTTCAGTAGGCTTCAGTGAAGTCATCTAGGCCTAGCATTTCTTTGCAGGAAGATTTTAAGTTGCGGGTGGTAGCTCTTCAATTGATCTGGGTTATTTGGGTGCTTCATTTCTTCCTGAAATGGCTTAAAAAGGTGTGCCTGTCAAAGAATTTCTGTTTCATCTGGTTATCAAATTTCTAGCATTCTTTAATCCCAGCACTCTGGAGGCTGAGGTAGGAGGAGCATTGTGAGTTCCAGGCCGGTTTGGGCTACAACGGGAGCGCAAGGCTGGCCTGAGCTACACAGTGCGACCCTGCCTCAAAACACCAGGGCTGGGAGTTTGGCTCAGCGGCTTACATGCCTGTCAGGCAGGTGCGAGGTTGTGAGTTCAATCCCCGGTGCTGCAAAAAAAAAAAAAAAAAAAAAAAAATTCTAGCATTAAGTTGTTCACAATGTTCCCTAATTATCTTTCTAACATCTATAGCATCTGTGGTGATATTTTCTCTTTCATTCTTGACTAGTCTAGGTAGTTTACCAATTTTGTTTATTTTCAAAGGGCTAACTTTTAATTTTTTTATTTTTAATGGACACATACTCATTGAACGTCCTTATGGGGTACAGTGTCATATTTTACAGTGCATCCTGTGTGCGGTGATCAGATCTGGGTAGGTGATGTGTCAATCACCTCCATCATTTGTCACTTGAACATTCAAAATCCTCTGCAGTAACTACTTTCAAATGTAACTGTTGTCAACTGTAGTGGCCCACTGTGCTGGAGACAGGGCCCGCCAGCCCCAGCTAGTGCTGGCCCGTGGCCTGTCAGGAAGCAGGCTTTGCAGCAGGTGAGCAGCAGGTGACAGAGCGGAGTCACCTGTTTATTTACAGCCACTCACACCGCTCGCATCACTGACTGAGCCGCTGTTACCCAGCAATAAGCACTGTGAGCATTGTGGTGCCTTTTCCTCCACTCTTTTTACAGAAGGCTCTAACTGCCTCTCTTCTTTAATGATTAAAAAAAAAGTATGCATTTGGAATTAGCCAGCTGAGATCAGTTTATATTTATTTATTTATTTGTCTTTTTGACACAGCGTCTCACTGTGCAGTTCGGGCTGGCTTTGAGCTCACTTTGTAGCCCAGGTTGGTCTTGAACTCACAGTGGTCCTCCCGCCTCAGCCTTCTGAGTGCTGGAATTACAGGCGTGCGCCACCACACCCGGCTTATTTTTTTATCTTTTTTAAAGAAAATAAATAAATAAAAACAATGGTACAAAATTTCAAAATAAGACTGGCTAAGGTCCATTTACATGATCCTCGTGTTGTTGGCGACATTTGCGCGTCCTGGTCAGGAGCAGTCAAATCCCTCAGGCCTGGTCAGGTGTTGGCCTGGGCCTCGTCCACGTGACAGAGCTGCTCCTCAGCCTGTGTGACCCCAGCGGGTTGGCCTTGATATTCATGACGAGTGCAAGTGGGCAGCTGCCTGTGGGCTTCCTCGTGTGGCCACCGCATCCCTCTGGGGGCCACCCCTCCGAGGACATTGTGGGCTGCTCCAGGACCACAGTGCCTTGGCCTCCTGAAGGTTGGTGGCAGGGGGACCTTCTTCTCTGAGGCTGTGGACGCCTCTCAACACTGCCTTCTTGGCCTTCACAACCTTTGCTTTGACTCTGTGGGGGACAGGAACGTCCTTCTCAGCCTTGGGTGCCATCTTGGTAAGAAACAACCGCTCCCAACGTGCCTCTCCCTTCACAGAGCAAAGCCCTTGTTCTTCCCACAGAGCCACACGAACATGGTGCCTTCTCACTTTCCCTGCTGGTGTCTTCTGCGCTGACTCACGGGAGTCCTTTGCTGGCCCCTCACTGGCTGTTCTGTCCTGGAGTGTGCGAGCCCACACAGGAGTGGTCTGAAGCGAATTTGACCCTCAGAAACCTGCAGGGCTTTGTCTGTGCCAATGAGTCCCACCCAGCCCCGCAACAGTCCCCACTCCTAGTCCATTCTTACTCAGACAACCACGTCCTGGTTGGGAGCTCAGCGCAGAAAAGTTTGGAGTGTACAGCTCCATGTACATCCCAGTGTACAGCCTTTCAAAGAGCCACCACGGGTGCGGTCACTGCCCATTTTAAGAATGTAGCGGTGGTTTTATTTGAGTCCTGGCACCAATCATAGTACCTGAGACCCAGGATTTTTTTTTAAACAATACTGGGAACTGAATTTAGGACCTTGGCAGTGAGCTACATCCACAGTCCTTTACGTTTTGAGAAAGGCTCTCACTGGATTGCTAAATTACCTAGACTGGGCTTGAACTTGCAATCTTCCTATCTCAGCCTTCTAGAATACTGGAAATTGCCAGCATGTACTGCTACATCCAGCAAGGAAAAATATCATGAATGAATGAATGAATGAATGAATATATAGGAGGAATCTTTAGTCAGCCTGAGAAAGGGGACGTTCCCTGGAGACACTGTCACGGCTGGAAGAAGGAGCATGGAGTTGACCAAGCAAGGACTCGGGCTCAGCTCCATGCTGTGTGGTCTGCACCAGGCTAACTGTGCCTTAATTTCCTCATCTGAAGTTCACAAACTCACACCTTTCTCCTCGGTCACCATGGCAATCAATTGCACTAAAGGGCCTGAAAGTGGCTGGCAAAACACCAAGAAGTGACATTGCTCTTGTCCTCCCCAGCCAGGACAAATGGCCCAAGTCCCAAGCTCAGGCTGCATCTGCTCCCCGGCCTGGGGCTCAAACCACAGACCACCAAGGCATCCTGTCGCTGCTGACAACAGCGCATAAATGTTGTCATTGTTTAATCACAAAAGAAGTAGTGCGCTTATTACACCGCATGCAGATGCAGAACCGTCAGGCGAGCTGTGTTTGCTCAGAGACTGTGTGTGCGTGCGTGTGTGCGTGCGTGTGTGTGTGTGTTCACACGCATGGAGCTTAAATCTCAGCCATGTATTATGGTGCGCAGTTTTCTTTACTGAACGATGGAACACGGTGCTCTTCGGACATCAGCAGACAGAGACCCCAAGTTGATTTGAGCAGATGCAGGGCATCCCGGGGAGGGGAGAGTGAGAGCGGTGTTCTGTTTTGTTTTGTGTGGTTTGGTTTGGTTTGGTTTTTTGAGACGGTATCACCATGTAGCCCTGTGTTCTTGTGGCCTTGAATGCTCAGCAGTCCTGCTTCAGCCTCCCGAGTGCCGGGATTACAGGTGTGCGCCACTGTGCCCAGCTGTGTGGTAGTTTACCTACTCCCAGCCCAGGGCCCTATCCGTGGTCCCACACGATGCTAGAATGGACATGTGCCCACCCTGCCTTCCCTTCTGTTCCTACCCAAGCTTTCCTCCAGCCCCTTCTTCACCCAGGCCCCTCCTCACGCCGCCCTGTGTCCCGCACGCTCACGCCCCTGCCCTGGTCCTGTTTCCCACCCTAGGCCTTCGGCAAGAAGCTGGTGGAGCCCGTCTGTGCTTTCTGGAACTTCAGTAGGAGGTGAGTTCCCAGGTCCAGGTTACTGACACAAGGTGGCTTTTTTAAAAAGACACGCACTGCTCACACCTGAGGCAGGACACAGGACGCAGGTGTGTGTTTGACCTCCAGACATGCCAGGGCCCACCCAGCCACAGGACAAGCTGGGCAGGAGAAAGCAGGTGGTGAGCGCCCCGGGCCAGGCGGTGTGTGAGGAGGGGCGGTCAGTATGCGGGGGAACTCCGCTGTGAAATGGGGCGGGGCTGGAGCACTGGAGAGGTTCCCCGCCCCAGTCTTCAGCTGAGAGCGAGACACCAGTCACAGGCACTTTGTCACCAGTGTTGGTGAGAAAGGCGGTCACTGGCGTCAGCTGGTCCTGCTGCCACCCCGAGGAAGGTAAAGAGCTCCTGACAGAAGGGAAACTGAGGCCCACGGCAGGACAGAGCCTGGTTAGGGGCAGCAGCACTGAGGAGAAGCCGTCCCCTGCCTGCCACTGCTGTGGCCCCGCGTACACCCCACCCCAAGAGCCTTCTGCTTCCTCCTGCCCCCAAGCCCGGAGACCGGGGGTTCCTGGGCCACCGCCGGCTGCACCGTGCTCGCCCTGTACCAGGACTCAACCGCCTGCTTCTGCAACCACAGCACCAGCTTCGCCGTGCTGCTGCAGGTCTACGACGCCCAGGTGAGCGGGGCTCTCCGCTGGGCTGGGGGGGAGCAGGGGCGAAGCAAAGGCTGAGGGAGTCACCCCAAGGAGAACGCTGGTCCGCGCAAGGGCCAGGAGGTGGACGGGACACGGCGGCCTCATCACACAGGTGCCCACACGGGACAGTGGAGAAGGGCATGTCCGGGAGAGGGCACAGCACCTAACGGCTTGGGTGGCACGGGGCGCTGCAGAGAGCCTGGGGCCTGGGCCGCAGCTGAAGCCACGGCCCAAAAGAGCCCAGAAGTCAGGGGAGCCCCTGAGGGGCCCAGCACTGAGAGATGGGGGAACAAATGCTGGGGGAGACTGGGTCAGGGGCAGCTTCCTGGAACTCGAGAGGGACTGGGGTCGGCTGCTAAGGGGTCACCATGGAGGAGGCCGGAGCCCCTGGGAGGCTGAGGGCCCTGGCTTTGCGGGGTACATTATTCAGTGTGTTTCTCCTGTGAAGACAGCATAGACTTCTGCCTGCTATAATGACCCATCTGACTCCTGTGCGCGCGGTCACTGGTCCCAGGGGGTCCCCTCCCTGTGACTGGGTGCGTCAGGGGAGGCGGGGCCGGCTGGGGCCTTCTTAGGAACCAGCCAGCAGGACAGGTGCAAGTGTGCACTTATTAAGCCCCTACTGTGTGCAGGCCCGGGCCCCGCCAGCTTTTCCGTGCAGCAGGGGCGGGGTCTGGTGTACCTCAGGGGTGACAGGTTTTCCCTGTCCCTCCCTGCAGAGAGGCCCGGAGGAGGAGTCGCTGCTGAGGACTCTCTCTTTCGTGGGCTGTGGCGTGTCCTTCTGTGCCCTCGCCACCACCTTCTTGCTCTTCCTGGTGGCCAGGTGAGGACAGGTCCCAGCGCCTGGGCCGGGTGCTGCTCTTTCTGGGCCCCCACAGCCCGTCGGGCCGCTGTCCGTCCAGCCTTGGCCCCCGCGACCGTGTAAGGAGGCCTCCCGTGGGGCTGTGCTGGGCGGCCATGCTGCCCGCCTGTCTCAGTCCCTCCCTCATCACTGGGATGTGATGTCCGACACTTACAATTTAAGGGCTGATCTGGGCTCGTGGTTTCTGGAGGAGTCCATCCACAGCCAGCTCCAAGGCAGGAAGCGCGGCCAGGAAGCCGAGCAGGGAGGCACTGGGGAGGGAGACAGACCCCCTCCAGGCCACGCCCCCAGGACCGCCTCCGCCCCACCCCCGACTGCAAATCAGCTGTGAACCATCAGTGCGCTAATTCTATAACCCACGCAATGCTCCACGATCGTCCCCCCCCAAAGGGCCCCCCAACACTGGAGCGTTTGAGGGAGACGGGGACCCGCGGTGCTGCCCTTGTTTACTGACTCCTCTGCTGGCCAGGGTCCCCAGGTCGGAGCGGACCACAGTCCACAAGAACCTCACCTTCTCCCTGGCCTCTGCTGAAGGCTTGCTCATGGCCAGCGAGTGGGCAAAGGCCTACCAGGTGGGCAGAGCGGTGGGAGCTAAGGGGGCTGGGGAATGCACTCGAGGGTCCCCTGGAGGTCCTCTTGTCCCTCCCATCTTCTTGGGGGAGGAGCAGGGCCCAGAGGAAAAGGCCCCAGAGGGGGAGCCCAGGGCCCACCCAGAGATCTTCCCACCATCGCTGTTGGGGTGGCAATGCCAGGCATGGGTGTGGGACCCAGGCTGGGGCTGTACCAGGGGTGACCTCAGTGGGGACCTCTGCCTGCCCGCAGGTGGCATGTGTGGCCGTCACAGCTGCTATGCACCTCCTTTTCTTGGTTGCCTTTTCCTGGATGCTGGTGGAGGGGTTGCTGCTCTGGAGCAAGGTGGTGGCCGTGAGCATGCGCCCCGGCCCCAGGATGCGGCTGTACTACGCTGCAGGCTGGGGTGAGGCCCGCGCCCTGCTCTGCATTGAGCCCTGGCCTCTGTTGTCCCCACTCCTAAACTCGCATGGCTCCATAGCCACCCACTGAATCAGGCCCACTCCATGCTGCTCCCCAGTGTCCCCCAACAGGGCACCTCTGGGAGACAACGGGCTCCAGTCAGGGCTCGGGGTGGATCCTAGAGAGAAAAATAGTGACAGAGCCAGGTGTGGTGGCACTCACCTGTCCTCCCTACACTCTGGGAGGCTGAGGCAGGGGAATGGCAAGTTCCAGCCCAGCCTGGGCAACTCACTGAGCTCTTGTCTCAAAAGTAAAAAAAATGTTAAAATAGTGCTGGGGATGTAGCTCAGTGCAGTGGCCCTGGGTTCAATTCCCCAGAACCACCGGCGGGTGAGCGGCATGACCTGAGGCCACGCCTTCTCTCCCTAGGTGTGCCCGTGGTCATTGTGGCCGTCACCCTGGCCTCAAGCCCTGGTGACTATGTGGCCTCGGGACACTGCTGGCTCAATGTGCACACAGACGCCATCTGGGCCTTCGCGGGACCTGTCCTCTTCGTGCTGGCTGTGAGCTGGGAAGGGGTCCCAGGGAGGGACGCGTCAGGGCTGTGGGTTCTTTTGCCCACTGACCCCTGCTCTGCAGGCCAACACCTGCATCCTGGCCCGCGTGGTGATGGTCACCGTGTCCAGCGCCCGCCGCCGCACACGCATGCTGGGCCCACAGCCTGGCCTGCAGCAGCAGCTCGGCCTCCAGATGTGGTGAGGCCCGGCCTGGGAGGCTGGGGGGATGTGGGGCACCCGGGGCCAGGTGCCGCCCATGTGGGGCGCGTGGGTGTAAGGACGAGGGTCTGTGTTAGGGGTGTGGCTCAGCTCAAAATCAAAAATCAAAGACTGGGAATTTGGTGCAGACTTCATGACACCTCCCGGTGTCTGGGGAGGGGACGGGAGTGTGGTGGCGGATGGTGGCAGCCCTGAGTCCTGCCTGAGAGGGGCCTCCATGCAGTCCCAGCTGTGCAGCTGAGACCCCCCCCAACCTCCCATACACTGCACTGCTCCCCCCACCCCTGCCCACCCTCCGCAGGGCCACGGTGAAGCCGGTGCTGGTCCTACTGCCCGTCCTGGGCCTTACCTGGCTGGTCGGCGTTCTGGTGCACCTTAGCCCGGCCTGGGCCTACGCCGCCGTAGGCCTCAATTCCCTCCAGGTACCTGGGTCCGCGGCCACTGTGGGGCCGGCCAGCCTGGGCTGCACCGTGGGCAAGGACAGTGGGAGGAGGGTTAGGGAAGTACCCAAGGAGCCTGGAGTCCTGGGACCATGGACACCAGGCCCTGCTCTTGAGGGACCCAGACTGGGACAGGTGTGGCAGCCCTGGGACCTGGTGCTGGGAGGGAGGGGAGCTCCAGCCAGGCCCCCTAACCCCTGCTTTGCCACTGGGCTCCCCACACCTCTCCCTGTCACCTGTCATCCCTCCCCCAGCTTTCTCAGCCGGGGTCCCTCTCTGGATTGAAGAGGGGGGCCATCCAGGGCGCAGGCTGGACAGGGAGGAGCCCTGGACATCAGAACTCCATCCAGCCTGTGTCCTCAGAGCCCCCGCTTCTGAGGGAGGCAGGGCTGAGGCGGTGAGAGCCACTGTCAGTGCCGAGGTGCTTACTCAGGGCAGCTCCGAGTCCGTCTCCCTACCTGCCTCAGCAGGGAAACTGAGGCCTCCTGTACTCACCTAAGGGCTCAGAGTGAGAAGGTGCAGTGCTGGGCCCCAAATGCAGAAGCACCCCCCAGTCCCGTGTCCTCCATACCTCATGGGGTTCCCCTCCCAGCTCTGTGCCTGGCGTCCTGTGACCCTGGCTGATCTCCCGTTCCCGGTCACAGCATCTTGTTGCCATGGTGACCTGTGCTGTGGGTCTTGGCGCTCCTTGTCTTCCTGTGCCCCAGGTGGGCAGCGATGTGGCGCAGGGACAAGGCACCCTCACTGCCCTCCAGCGCCCGCCCCTCCCCTTCTTGGCCTTCTCAGTGTCACAGCTTTGTCTCCCCTCTGGGCGTTCCCTGGCTCTTCCGCTCTCTCCCCTCTGCTGACCTCTGTGGGCGTGGCTCCCAGGCAGGTGCCCTTGTTACTCCCCCAGGCCTGGCCTCTCCTGTCCCCTCTCCTAACTGGACAGGATCTGCTCTCAGGGTCATGACCAAAGAGGGACTAGACTAGCACTGGCCCAGCTTTGCTCCCTCTTCAGGGGTGACTTTGTTTCCTTTGACTGCTGTGCTGGGTTTTGTGGATGGAGAACAAAGAGTCTTTTCTATAACCAGCTGTGGCTCACCCCTACCCTGCTGGGGAGAGTCTCACTGTGAGTCTTGGACAGGGTAAACCAGACCTGTGCAGGTCTCAGTCTGAGGGAGGGATAGATGTCAAAACCTCGCACCGTCTGGTACGGTCGAGGCTGCAGACTGGGAGCCGTCTGGACAGGGTAGGGACAGAGGAGCCACTCATGCGGAGATAACATGGGGAGGGCTAAGCCCTGAGGGCTGCACAGGGAGAGAGAAAAGAATGTTTCCAGGCTGAATGTGGTGCACATACATGTAATACCAGCACTCCGGGAGGCTGAGGCAGGAGGAGTCCAAATTTGAGGCCAACCTAGGCAACTTGGCAATTCAGTGAGACCCCACCTCATGATAACAAAAAAAAAAAAAAATTAAAGGCCTGGGAGGTGGCTCAGTGCAAAGGCCCTAGGTTCAATTCCCAGTATTGAAAAAAAAAGTTTAAAGCCGTGGAACCTTGCGTTAAATATGGGGAGGAGAAGGCGAGAAATGGGGTGTGTGGGCACCAGACAGCGCAAGACCCTCGAAGCTATCATAAGGTCAGACATTGTGGCAGGGCTGCCGGGGAGCCATGGCGGGTGCTAGGCGGGTGCTGGGGTAGTTGGGTGGCAGGTTGGAGGGCAGGGATGAGAGGGGCCGGGAGGGAGGGCAGTGCCAGGCTGCAGGGAGGGCACAGGGTTTGAGTCGCCAGGAGCTGTTTTGAGGGCCACAGGGTGAAGGCAGCTTCTGCCTCGGTGCTGGGAACTGGAACTCGTGGGCTCCAGCTTCCAGCCCTGGCGGGGGGGGGGGCGGTCTCTGTACCCGAGTGGCCCCCAGACCTGGCCTCAGGGCACAAACCCCTGCCCTTTCTGTCCTAGGCTCCAAATCCCACCCGCTGGGCCACGCTGCAGCCTGAGACCCGCCCGGTTCTGTGTCCCCCATCCCGGGTCACAGGGCCCCTGTCCGTCACACGGGAAAGACACCCCACCCCTGTACTTACGCCGTGAGGGTCCCCGGGTCCCCAAGGCCGTTCCGCTGAGCCCTTCACACGCAGCACCTCCTAGCCCGAAAGGGGGAGCCGACCTGTCCCTTGCCAGATGACAAGGCCTCAGGCCATGGGAAGGTGTCCACTCCGCCCTGCAGGGTGGCCGGGCTGCAGGGATGGGCTACGTGCGTGGGGCTCAAGGGCGGGAGGTCGGAGTCGCCCCCTGGCGGCAGGACTCGGCTGCGTCGCTGCTATGCCCGGCGACCACTAGGGGGCGCCGGGACCCCAGGCAAGGCGGCGGGGCGGGGCGGCCGGGGGTCCCGGCAGTGAAGTTGATGTCTGTCCCCAGGGGCCCTACATCTTCCTGGTCTACGCCGCCTGCAGCGCAGAGGTGAGTCGAGGTCGCGGGCTGCGGGGCCTGGGCCCAGGGGAGGGTGGTCTCTCACCGGACCTCTGCGCCTTCCCGCAGGTGCGGAACGCGCTACAGAGGGTGACAGAGAAAAAGGCGGCGCTCGCGGTGGCCCGCGGGGGACCCGACGCCCACGCCTTCCAGATGCGCTCCCAGGACGGCCCCCCAGCCTGGGGTCCCCCGCGAAGACACGCGGCTCTCAGAGGTCTGGCCTTACCACCCTGCCGTCCTTCGATTTCCCCCGGTGCGCAGGCACAGCCGAGAGGACAATGTCGCACCCTGTCAACTTTTTTGAAAGACAAGGAAACTGAGGCCTAGGAAACGCAGCAACCTTGAGGAGTGGTTTAGAAGTGCTTTGTTAAGCCAGGTGTGGTGGCGCGTGCCTCTAATTCCGACAATCTGGAGGCTGAGGCAGGAGGATCACTGTGTTTGAGGCCAGCCTGAGCTAGGTAGTGGGTTCAAAGCCAACCTAAACACATATTCAGGCCCTATCTCAAAAAAACCCCAAAAAAACAAGAAACTGAACTTGTTGCCAACCCAACTACCACCACCTGGAGGAAGCAGGCCCTTTGGTGCCCAGCCAGCGGTGGGGCTTCTGGAGTGAGCGCCCAAGGGTGGGGGGAGGGGCGTCTTGCAGACAGGTGAGTGCATGGGTTAAGTGACCCCAAGACCAGCCCAGCCCCCAGCCCTTCCTGCACGCCACGCCAGGCCTGTGTCCTGGGGTAGGCAGGGGAGTCGATGTGGAGGCCCCAGCAGGGTGGGGAGCAGAGAGGGCCTCCGCTGCCCCACAGCGCCGTGTTCTTCCCCTGCCAGGGACCCCCGGCCCCAGGATCCCCGCAGCCTTCGCCTCCCTCACAGACCCCGAGAGACCGGTGAGGCTGGGGTGCGGGCGGAGCGGGCTGCTCCTGCTCCTGGGGACCGGGTCCTCAGTCGCCGGGAGCCGCTGCGAGAGCCGCAGGCGGACGTGAATGCCAAGGCCACCGGGCGGAGGGAGGCGCCATCTCCAAGGCAGCCACGGGCCCCGGGGCAGGGAGCCGGGCGGGGGCCCACGCTGCGCCCTCTGTCCTCAGGCTGTGGAGCTGACGGCGTTCAAGGCTTCAGGTACCTCAGGTACCCGTCCCCCTTCCCTTGGGCTCGACACCCCTCACCCCGCCCCAGGGCATGCACACCGACCTCTCTCTGCTGGTCCCTTTGCTCTGCCCTCCGCCCAGCCCGAAAGCCAGGCCCTGCTCAGGGGGAGGACCAAGGTCAGGGGCTCCGGCCTGGCCTGAGGGCCGCTTTAGCCCCAGCCTCACCCTCACCGCCCGAAGCTGGGGATTGAACCCCAGGCCTGCACACTGAGCGACATCCCCAGTCCGCGTGTTTTTTTGTTTGTTTGTTTTTTTGCGGCACCAGGGATCGAACTCACAACCTCGCACCTGCCAGACAGGCACTTAAGCCACTGAGCCAAACTCCCAGCCCTAGCTTTTTTTGAGGCAGGGTCGCACTATGTAGCTCAGACGGGCCTTGCGCTCACGTTGTAGCCCAAGCTGGCCTCGAACTCACAACACTCCTCCTACCTCAGCCTCCCGAGTGCTGGGATTAAAAGCATGCACGATCACACCTGGCCCCAGTCCGCGTTTTATGCTTTATTTAGAGACAGGATCTCCTTAAATTGCAGAGTTGTCCAGGATGGGTTTAAACTTGTGAGCCTCCTGCCTCAGCCTCCCAGAGAACTAGGATAACAGGCGTGCGACACCACTCCTGGTTTGAGTTCCCACAATCTTAGATCCACACTGCTCAGTCTCATGCTCCAGGCATCCAGTGACCCGGGAAGCATGTCGCTCTGGCTCGGAGCAGAAGCCAGACCCACCTGCACAGATGGGGAAACTGAAGCCCAGCTCCAGTCCCGTGGATGCGAACGTAGGCACAGGTGGCCCCAGGTCCGCGTGATGGGACTGGGCTTCTCCTTCTGCAAGCTGGGCCGGGCGCCCCCTGCAGGCCGGTCGGGGTCGCGCAGGGCTGGGCGGGTGATATGAGGGGGGCGCCCCCGCCCCACCCCCACCGCACACGCGGGCGCGGACTGCGGGAACAAGAGCCGCACGGCGCCTCTGCGCTCAAGTGACAGCGCCTTTGTCTCTGCTGAATGGGTGCGTTGCTAGGGCCGCTCGTAGCAACTGAGTCGCTTCCATCTCGGCCCCACCCTCTGGACCCCCAGCCCGGGCCTCGCGCAGCTTCCGGCTTCCAGCCCCCCAACCTACCTGTGACCCCCTAGGGACCTGGGCTGAAGTGCGGGGAGCGGGGGCTGCCTGTCGTGTGTCCCTCACGGTGCCACCATGCCCCTCCTGAAAGCTCAGGGAGCCTTGGGGGTGTGCAAGTGACCTTCGATGGAGAAACTGAGGCTCAGAGAGGCCCTGAGGAGGGCTGGCCAGGCTGACCCAGGCCAGGCCTCCCACCCAAGGTCTCCCCCGAGCCCCCGAGCCCCTGTCTGGGGTTGGGGGTCCTGGCAGCCACTCCAAGGGCCGCGCCCCCCAGGTTTGTAGCTCAGCTGGCCTGGGGACCTCATCCTGGAACCCCAACCTTGATGTGAGGCGCGGCTGTGCTCCCAGCTGAGGACAGCAGCCAGGACCAGCCAGCTCCAAGCCCCACCTGCGGGTGTGGCCTGGCCCTAGGGCTTGCGCCCCCCTTCCCCAGCCTCCTGTTCCTGACTTGTCCCCCCCATCCCATGCCCTGCCATGTCACGTAATAAACAATGCTGTCCAGGCTCTGCTGTCCCTGTCTGGGGTCCTGCTGGCCTGGGATGGGGACAGAGACAGTAGGCTGGTGGGGGGGCAGCCACTTTGGCTTTGGGACTCAGCCTGGTCACCACAGTGGGTCCCTGGGATTGCAGTCCCCAGCCCAGGACAGTTCCACAGCTCAGACCCAGGGTCCCAGCAAGGGAAAGACAGCTCCAAGGAGGCATCAGAGGGGCCGGGCCCAGCCACCAAACACGGTGGGTTCACTAGCGAGGTTCCTCTCCGAGTCCCAGTCCCCTCTTGGGCATAGGGGCTTGGGATTCCTCAGGGCTCAACATGAGGCTTCATGCCCGGGGCACCCTGGGGCCTGGAAGTCTGGCAGCGCGCAGGGCTGGGGCTGGAGGGGGTACAGGGAGGCCGGGGGTCGGGTTCCTGAGAAGCTCCAAGATCTTGGACCCACTGGGTGGCATCTGGGAGGAGACATGTCAGGGAGGCTGAGCCAGCACACAGGCCCAGGGCTCTGGCACCGGGGAACATTGCCAGGGACGCGTGCGGGGTGCCCTGGCCTGCAGATCATGCTGAGGCCTTGAGGGCGCCAGGCTGGGAGCCAGAGGGCAGCAGAGTCCCTGCCCAGCAACGGAAGACGGCAGAAGCCAGGAGGAGGGCGGGCCAGGCTGGTCATGCAGTCCCGGCAGGGCAGCCCCGCTGGGGGCCCGAAGGGGCTGGGGCCTGAGGAGGAAGAATGGACCTGGGCGGGGCACTGGGTGCCCCTCAGAAGCCTGCATTTTCCCGTGGTCCGACTCTTTCCCCTGTCTTTTGGAGGGCTCCTACTTTGCCACAACCAATTAAAGGGGCTGCTGAGGGGCTCAAGACGCTCCTCTCTGTTCCATACCCTTCCCCTGCACACATGTCCTCTTCACACTCTAGTCAAGCACTGCCTGCTGACCTTCCATTCCCTTGCTCTCACATTGTTCTGCCTGGACTACCCTACCCTCTCTCCAGCTGGTGAACTCCTAGGCATCCTTGAAAACCCAATTTGGATGGTGCCTTAGCTATAAAACCTTCCTGTCCTTTCTCTTGTCCCCCAGGAATAGAAATGGTCACTTCCTCATTTTATCTGACTTGGTTCCATGATACATTGCACTGGATTATAATCTGATCAAGAGTCTCCTCTTACAAGATTGGACAGTGCCCTGGGGCAGGACCTGGAGTCCTGCTAGGGTTTGCAGTTGTCAGCGGGGCACCTTTTTCCCACCATAGTAGTCGTTGCTGCCTCGCCCTGGGGGAGATGCCGTTTCTCCCTGCAGGAAAGTCCTGAGAGGACCAGGAGCAGCCCCAGAGTTGGTCGGGGTGGGTCAGGACAATGGAGTTGTGCACAGTGGGTGGCTGCGTGGCCTGGGAGAGGCCACTCTCTCCTCTGTGCCTCAGTTTCCTCACCTGTCATCTGTGGCTGCCACCTCCATGACTGGCTTTAAAGAACAGGTGGGACAGCAGGACAAGGCAGGTGAGGCACCTGCCTGGGACAAAGCAAGCATCCTCCATGTCACCCACTGGCTGCTGCCACCTCACACACCTGGCGGGGAGTCAGCCAGGTTGGTGACTGATGGCTGAGAGGACCCAGCTGGGGCCCTGTCCCCCAGGTCACTGGTGAAGGCCCCTTAGTGGCTCCAGGGACACCGTAGGGACAGTGAGGTGAGGGAGGGGACGCAGTAGGTGCTCACAGGGGGCCCAACACCCGCGGTGCCTGGTGTCCCCTTGCCTTGGCACTGACGACCCATCCCACCTCCCCAGAGTCTGGAACCAAAGGTCATCTGGGTGTCACCACCATTCCAGTCGAGCATTGCCCCACCCCAGTCCCCCAAATCCACCAAGGAGCTTCTGCTCTGGCCTCGGAGTGCTAGTCTGCAAAGGGAGCTGGAAACTAATTGCAAAATTTATTTGAGGGCTTTGGGGGCTGGGGAGATTCGTAAGGGCACTTCTTGTTTCAGGGCTGTGGGTCTCTGGCCTTGGCAGGGGCATGCATTCTGAGGGGCCAAGGTGGGGGCTGAGAAAGGGCCGTGGAAAGCAGGGGCAGGGACACCCAGCCTTGTCCAACCTGGCAGGCTCAGCACAAGCTGCAACGGCAATGCAAAAGCAGGGTGGACAGCAGAGGAGGCCAGGGAGCTGAGGCCAGCTTCCAGGGTTGCAGCTGGGGACCTCCGGGACAGGGCCATGAGGGAGGGCTCATCAGTGCTGGCCCTTTCCGGGAGACCTGTGCACCCTCCTAGTTTAGCCATTTTCTACCCTCAGGACGCTGAGCCCCACAGGCCCCTGTGTTCCACCTCATGGCCTGGAGGACAAGCACAGGTCTTCTCTGCATTGCAGCAGGGCACTCAGAAATGTGACCCAGCCTCCAGCCCCACCCCCACCCCAGGGTACTGGGGACCAGGGTCTGGGGAAGAAACCTAGGCCTGTACTTGGTGCTAACCCACAGGACCCCCCACCCCCACCCCAGTCCTCCAATCCATCCCTGTCCTCCAGCACACACACCTTGGAAGAGTGTCTAGGAGACTGGGAAACAAAAAGGCAAAACCCTCTTGATTACACCCTTGCAGATTAGTCCCAGCCCATGGGCCACTGTGGGCAGGGTGGGATGTGGACTGTACCAAAACCCTTCCTGTGGGGGGAGGTACAGGGCAGGGAGAGAAGGCTGACAATAGCGAACTCCTGGACCAGAGCTTCCACTGCAGAAGTGAGACAGGCTGAGGGCCAGGGAGAGGTCTTCTGGCCCTCACCAGTGTCCAGCTTTCCTCTAGAGCCAACAACCCCTGCCCAACTTAGCAAACCCACTTCTCTCTAGTGTAGAAAACACAGGGCTCCCCTCCCCTCCACGAGAGTCTGCAGACCCTCTCTCTTTTCCCCACTGATGCCCACTCAACCTCCCCTGCTTCTGATTCCAGGACAGGGGGAAGGAGGACATCAAGGCCTCCCAGGGAGTCCCAGACCTCCTCCCCTGACCTGCCCTGTGCTTCGGCCTCCAGGACGGAAGCTGGGAGCAGGGGAAGGAGGGGACGGTTGGCAGCCGCCTCCCTGGGGCACTCAGGGTGGCAGGCAAGTGCCGGTGGCAGGTGAGGGCCACCTCCTAAGCCAGGCCCTGCCCCTCCCACGTGCAGCTCCTAGCTCAGGCGGGGCCTCCCCTCCGGCGGCGGCTCAGGACTGCTTGGCCTGCAGCATCTCGATGAGCAGGTTGTTGCGTGGCATCTCGTTGCCCAGGTGCTTGTGGTACAGGTACTCCTTGGCCTGCATGCTCAGGGCCCGCACCTCCACCAGGCACAGCAGCAGCTGCTGGAACTTGTCCCCGCAGTGCGGGTAGTGGCACAGCGTGTAGTCCAGCAGGGCCGCGTTCGCCTTCTCCTGGGCGTCTTTCACCAGGCTGTGGTTGTTCAGGAACTTCACGTCTGCGGAGGGAGGGGCGCTGTCACCCTCTGGTCCTCGCCCCTGTCCCGTCCCATCCCTGTCAGGTTGGGCCCACGCTTACACTGGCACCACCAGCACGCCCTTCCCTGAAACCACCAAAGCCGAGGGCATCACCGTAACAGGTTCCTCGTCACCATATTGCCACCACTAAATTGTCACCTCGGCTGAGACACCGCCACCATCACTGTCATCCAAGCGGACATCCCTGTGCTTTCCACCAACATGGCCACTGCTGCTGTCAACAGCCAGCCCACCATTACTGCCACCAGCGTCATTTGCGCCATTGCTGCCAGGACGGTGACAGTGGACACTGATCGTCACCAGGGACCTGTGCCAGCCTCGCCAGGTGCACCTCAGGGTGTGTGATTTGAACCACTCAGTTGGTTTCTCATCTGTGGAACGGGGCGACAAGAGTCCCTGCAAGGCGGTCTCTCGGATGCCCGGCATGGGCTCAGGAGGAACGCTCAGGGACAGCGTGTGACGCGTCGCAGGACACAAGGTACTAGGACCCCAGCAGCAGTAGTCACAGCACTCTGGGTTCCCCTGTGACCCAGCAAGAACTCAGCACCCCAAGGAGCTCCCACTCAGGCCGTGGGGCACAAGGTGTTCATCCTAGCAGGGCTCAAGCTGCTGAGGGCGTGACCGGGACTGTCGGGGAGGTTGTGCCCTGGGGTAAACCACAAGATGGGGAAGGTGAGAACTTGGCCAGTGGAGGCGGGACCGGAGGGAAGGTGACGCACGCGCGTGAGGTCCACAGCGCCGCTCTGTGCAGGAACTCGGGTCCCGGCTGTGCTCAGAAGCTGGGCCCTGGCCTGGCATGTGGGGGGCGCTGGGTTCCGCACCCAGGATCATGCGTAATAAAATTTAAAAAGCTGGTACGTGAGGCAGATCACACGGAAGATCCTGGCAGACATGAAAGAACGGTTCCCGGTGGGAGGGATGGGTGGTGGTGGCTGTCGCCGCACACGGAGAGGGACAAGGAGCCCATCGTGCACCAGAGTCCACTCAAGACCCAGCAGTGAGCCCGGCGGGGTGGTGCAAGCCTGTGACCCCAGTACCTGAGAGGCTGAGGCAAGAGGATCCCAGCAAATTCGGTTTGAGGCCAGCCTAGGCTACACAGTGAGTTCTGGGCCAGTCTGAACTACATAGCAGCCCTGTCTCAAAAAACAAACCAAAAAAGACCCAGGTATCTGGGGTGAAACCACCATACCGACGGGCATCCAGATTCCAAAACCGTCATGGAGGAGCAGTGACCCTGTTGACACCCAAGTCTTTGTTGCACCTTGCAGGCCTCCCAACTCCTAGACTGCATTTCCAGTTGGTGCCCTGTCAGGCAGGAGCCCACGGAACTAGCCCCTGGCCTGGTCCCAGCCTGGCCTCAGGGGGATGCACCTTCCAGGGGCTCAGAAAGTGGTCACCTAACCCTCTCCCTCCACCAGCAGCCCGGGCCTGCTGCTGCAGGGGAGGTGCTGCCCCCTAATCCCTCCTAACACCCGCTGCGCCAGGAAAGCTTGGCGCCCCTGGCAACCCTGATCCCCGGCCACCCCCGAGCGCCTGCGGAGGCTATGTTGTCCAAAGTTGGATTTAGGGAAACCCGAGCTGGACCCAGGTCATATGGCGGGCCTCCTGGCCCTCCCTCGGGTAAGGGAGCCAGGGTCGCTTTCCTTCTCGCTCTCCAGGTCACCATGAGCCCGCAAGGCACCTTTGTACCAATGCAGAGGTACAGCTAGATTTCAGCCCCCAGCCCTTCCCTGCCTTGGAGCCCTTGTGCAGTGACCGACCCACTCAACTGCACGTGACAGCTCTCCTCGGCTTGGCCGGCCAGCTCCAGACTTGGGAAACTACCTCACCTGGTTGAACCCTTGGAAGCAAGAGGTGCCTAGTGGCTCTATCTCAGCCTCAGGCTCTCCACATCGCAATCCTGTCCCTTCCGTCCTCACTTCCCACAACCCCTGGGGCTAGGCAAGTGCCCTAACACTATCTCTGGACAGTTCACCCTGGAAGACCAGAGGAGAACAGGGATCAGCTCGAGGCCACACAGCAGTAAAGGGGCCAAGAGGGAGAGTGGGGGTGGGGAGGATCAGCTAGAAGCTGTAGTAGGGCAGGGGTGGGCAGGGCCTGGGGAGGACCAGAGCCTAGGCTTTACCAGGATTTACTGTTCTCAGCAACAGTGAGCCAGGGATGGTGGGTGGGGTGCAGGGGATACAGGACAAGGACAATTTCAGGGACAGACACCCCCAGCAGCCCTCTGCTCCTGGCTCCCTGTAGACTGACACCCCCATGGCCCCCATGAAGTCAGCCGCAGGGTAGGGGACATAGGCATAGTCCTGGGGGCTCCCATCCCAGAGTCGGGATCCAGTTTCCTCACCACCTGCTAGATACCTTGCACCCCCTCAGTTAATCCCCACAGAAGCCCGGATGGCAGAGAGGTACCCCCAGGCTCAGAGTGCCAGGGCAGGCCTGAGCTACCCAGGGGGTCCAGCCTGGTCGAACCCAGGTCTCCTGGGCTCTAGAGTCTAAGCCTGTCACAGTTGGCCAACAGGGATGGGCACCCTGGCCAGTTCGACCACACCTGGGGACGGACCTGCTTCCCATCCCATCCGCCCCGCACCTGGGGTCCCAAGGCCCCCAGAGAGGCTGCTGTAGGCTTCAGACTCAACGCCACCCCCTCACCTTGAGCCCCAGATGAGTCACGTGCATGTTACGCAGATGCTAAGGGCCGGGACGTCCCAGACATCAGGTGCCCGCCCTTCTTTGCTTAGACACGGGGCAGGGCTGAGAAGACCTGGAGACACCCGCTGAGTGTGCCAGGGGCTTCCAACCCCAGCTCCACCACCCACTGGCCTGCAGGTGACCCCGCGCCAGTCACTTCCCCTCTCTGCTGCCTCAGTCTCCCGTCATCTGCAAAATGGGGACAAACGAATCCGTGCCCCAGGGGCAGCCAAGAGCTGGACCTGCCCCGTGTGCCCAGCTCTGAGCTGCAAGCGCTGCGGGTGGGAGCACGCGGTGGAGCTGCCTGCACCCCCAGCCTGCTCAGCACCCCAAGTCCCAGAGGTGGGCGGCGAGTGGGACTGGGCGATGGCACCCCCACCTTGGGGAGCCGCCCGCCAGCGCTGCGGAGCTCTGGGGCCCCGGGATCTCAGAAAAGCCCCCTTTTCACGGTTTAATTGAATATTTGAATAATCCTTTCATTCCAGCGAGGCATAAAGAATGTTGTCCCAATAGCGGTGACTCAGGCAGGCGCCCCCGCGTACAATGGCCCCTCGAGTGCCGCTGCTATTGAGGCCGCCTTTTGTTGGCGGGGAGCAGTGGGTAAATTGCAAACGCTTAAGGGAATGCTGCCGCGGCGCCTCAATGGAAATCAGGAAATCGAATGTTAGGTCAATCCATTAAGCTTCGATTAAGTCCTCGGCGGAACAATGCCCGCCGGGCCCATCTTCATAAACACCGCGATTGCCAGGAGAGAGGCACTAATTTTAATTAAACCTCCTTACCTGCCTCTGAGCCGCCCGAGACGGCTATTTAGACGCCAAATGGCACCCTTCTGCAGAGGCAGGAGAGGAGAGGAGGAGGAGCAGCAGGAGGAGGAGGAGTAGCGCCAGGGCTGTGGGCTGGGTGGGCGACAGGCGGCCTTCAGGTTCAGGCTGCCCAATCCTGGGAGGTGCTGCCACCCGAGGTGGCACCTGGCCCACCAGCTCGAGGTCCCAGACCTGCAACCGTCCCACCCCAGGCCCCCAGTTCCCTCGCAGTCCAGCTCTGGTGGCCCGGGTGGGGTTGCAGAAGGAACACCCCATTCTGGAGTCAAATTGTCCTAGTCACCCCAGGCCTGGGTCTGGCTTCTTGCGGAGCTCCGGTCACCCTCCTGCCGTCCTTTCTCCGGGTAACAGCCACAGGGGGGAGGGCGCTGATAGCACGCAAATCAGATTCTGTGGCTCCAGCTTCCGGTCCATCCCCAGGGAAGGTTCAAGGAACTTGGCCTAGCGTTCAAGGCCTGGCACAGCTCAGCCAGGCCACCTCTGCCCCTCCCACCGCACTGAGCTTGCAGGATTCCCCAGCACCTTGCGCAAGCGGCCTTTCCTGCAATACCCGGCTCAGAGGCACCTTATCCTAGAAGCCCTGCTGGAGAGCCCATGGGGAGCTGGCCCTGTACTGATCCTCCTGGCCTGTTCAGGTCCCCTCCAACCTGGAACCTGCTCCCCAAAGGCCTCCACCCCACAGCTGCCTTTCTCACTGCTCAAGTGGGTCCAGGCCCCCGGACAGCCCAAGCTCACCAGATCTCCCGACTGCCCACCCAGCTGTGCCAGACACACGGCGCGAGACAAAGATGGAGCCCACGGGCGGCTGCCTTAGCCGCTGACCTGCTCATTTGTTCATTAGCTTAATAAGGATGATGATGCCAACCACACTGGTGCCCGCTCTGGAGGAAAATTCTCTCATTCCTCCTTTGCAGCAAGATAAGGGCCACTGTGGTGGTCGTTTTACAGATGGGGATGTCGAGGCAGGGTGGGGGAGGGAGACTTGCTCAAGGGCACAAAGGCAGAGAGAGCAGAGTCAGAATCTAGGAGGCCACCCTAGTGCCCACCCCTGCCGCTGCCCCCTGCCCCGGGCACACAGGTGTGCAAATGTGAGCCACCGAGGGCCTGCAGGGCGGTCAGCACCGGCTGGGCCTGTCACTCCCAAGTGCCAGGGGTTGGCAGAAGACAGACTGGGCTCTTCGGGGGCTGCATAAACCTAGATGGCAGTGGTCCCCTCCCACCACCCCTACCCAGAACTCCCCCCAGGGGTCCCTGACAGAGTCAAGAATTATGACCCAAGCCAGGTGTGGAGGAGCATGCCTGTAACCCCAGCACTGTGGGAGGCTGAGGCAGGAAGATGACAAGTTCCATCCTAGCCTGGGCAATTTAAGCAATTTAGACCCTGTTTTAAAACTAAAAAAAAATAAAATAAAAATTAAAGAACTGGGATATAGCTCAGTGCAAAGGCTCTGGGTTCTGTCCCCCATATCATGAAAAAAAAAAAAAAACCAGCGTATCACCCAGGGCCTCCAGATCCCACACCCCAATTCCATGTACCTCCAAACACCACCACCCACCCCTTTAAACCCCGCACATTCCTGTCTCCTATCCCCCCAGCCGCACCCCAATCCTTCCCAGGTGACCTCAAAAGCCCAGCATGCACCGCAGCACACAGCCCCACAGGGACCCCAGCCACACAGCCTGCAGCTCTGGCCCGAGCAGTGTTCAGCGCATGAAGCTCTGGGGGCACGGGGCATGGGGCACGGGCAGGGGCCCAGCCTGTGAGGCCCTGAAGCTCGAAGTGGCCCCTGAGTCTGGCCCTCCCCACAGTGGCCTCGCTCCGCCACCCCTCCAGGACTCTCCGGTTGTCAAGGGGCAGCTTGTCCTGCCAGTCAGGGGAGGCACCCAATGTCCCCAGCCACACAGGCACCCCCAGCCCTGCCACACTGGACCCCATGTTCCGCTCTCCAATCCCTTCTCCTCTGCTTCCCAACACCTCCCACTCCCCCACTCTCTGATAGGCCCCCCCTTGTCAGACTGTGACTACAGTGGCAACTGCCACACAGATAGCATCTCAATCCTGCCCCTCCCCAGGGGAGAAGCACTCCTCTCTGCGCCAACCTTCGATCCCATATCGCTCCTCTGCTATAAGATTTCATCTACCCAGAGAACTCCTACTTTCTCTGCAGGACCCTGCTCAAATAGCCCTCTTCTAGGAAACCTTCCAAGCAAAGCCCTTGGTCCTCACCCCAGTTCCCTGAGCCACACCCCTTACTCTATACCAGCCCTAAAACCAGCGATGCTCGTCTCCCCCACACGGAGAGCACCTGGAAGCAAGGAACAGACTCATGTGTGCAGTGTCACTGGACACAGGGGCAGCATGGGCAATAGTTGGTTGCTAAGCCCACAGGGAGCCTGGATACTTGAGGGCTGCAGGTTGGAGTGGGGGCAGGAGGGCATGGGGAGGATCCAGCAGGTGGGTAGGGCTCGCCCTCTCCCGGTGCCCTGCTTTCTTTTCCTTCTTCTCATCACCCTCCTCCTGACCAGGCCTTTCACCTACCCCTGAGCGTCCCTGGGAACACGATGCTGTTGCCTGCTTCCCTAGTCAGCTCCAAGGGGCAGAGAGGCGAGGTTTTTTTGTTCTGTGTCCTCCCCTAGGGCTTTGCATAGTGTGAATCCTCACAAATGTTTGCAGGATGAATGAATGAATGAATGAATGGGCAAAAGCGTCAGGTCCCAAAGAGCTCAGGATCAGCAGGTGGGTCCCTGTGGGTCAGTGGATTACAGAAAGCAGGGCGTGCAGGTGGGAGCCGGGGAAGTGAAAGCAAGTTCTGTGGGTGGTGGGGTGATCTGGGGTTGATTCTCAGGAGGGCTCCTCACCCCACACCTCACAGCCCACGCGGGGCAAGTCTCAGATGGTGCCCAGGCCCTGGGGGTCGCCACATCGAGGCCCTGAGCTCCAGCAGGCGGCAGCCCTCACCCCTGCCCAGCCCTGGCGGGAGCCCACTCACCAAGGCTGAGGAGGATGAGGAACTTGAGGCAGACAAACTCCTGGCGGTCCAGCTGCAGCGCATGCAGCTGCAAGACCAGCTCCTGTGCCCGCAGCACCAGGTTGTGCAGCAGCGAGCCAGCCTGGGCAGCCACCACGCTCAGCTCCACCTGGGCAGCAAGAGGGCACGGGTCAGGGGGCCTGGTGCCAGGAGAGGGGCTCGAGCCAAAGGCACGGCATGCGGGGTGCCCACAGTTATGCAGCAGGTCCAGGCCGCCCCTGCTCAGGGCCCATCCCGGTTCCCCCCATGGACAGCAGTAGGTGGCACTGGACAGGTGGGCACCTTGGGGGAGCTGACTGCCACCAGGCCCAGCAGGACAGTGGACTTCTAGCCACACATCTGCCCTACACGCTGGATGGCTACGCCTGGTCCCAGCTCACATGCACGCACAGACATACCCACAGGGCTGTCGCTGCACCATGTAACAAAGGCGCACGCGTCTGTGCACACCGACCCCACCCAACCTCGGATGGTCGCTCGGCGGTGTGGGCCCACGGCCACAGATGTATGCCAGCTTGTGTGGTGACACCACCTGGGTGTGCAGAGAGATCTGCACAATAAAACACAGGTATGTGCGTGTAAGGGACACCTGTGTGGCCACAGGGGCTCTGACTCGTGTGGACACTCATCTTGGACTCCTCGCACTGGCACTTGAAAGTGTCCCAAAGTTACTCTCCTAGGACCAGTGTCCCTGTCCCGTCCTCTACGGCCTGAGCCACCAGGGTGAGAAGTGACAATGAGGGTGGGGGCAGGGAAAAGAGCCTCAGTCTCCTGCCACCAAGGGCGACCCTGGTCTCCACCACCTTCCTCTTTCCCCTGCACACACGCTAGCCAGTTGGGGGGCCCTCCCTATAGGTGCCCCTCACAGCCCCCCGATTCTGAGCGGGTGCAGCCCCCACTTCCTCCCATCCTGCCGCTTCCTCCTGCCTCCTCCCACGTCTCCCGCCTCTGTTCCTCCATATTCCCTGCTCTTCAGGCCCGACTCCCACTCTGAGCTCCGTGGAGCCTCCTGCCCACTCACTCACTCATTCATTCATTCATTCATTCATACATTCAAGAGCTACAGGCTGCAAGATGATGCCTGCTAACTCCAGCCGGTCCTGTGGCCTCATCTTTTACCTTACCCCACCCCAGGCCCCCGCAGCACTTCTGAACCCCCTCTCAGAGCCTCGGCTCTGCTGGCCCCACCCGTGTGTCTCCTCTCATTATCCTACCAACTCTGATTTTTCTTTTGGATCCATTCTTAGGAGACCCAGGGGCACCCAAGAGCCTCCCCCTGGTCATCCCACACCACAGGAGGCCCCAGGCCAGGCCTGTGGGTGTCTCCTGAGCTCGGGGAACTCAGGACACCCGGAGCCAAGGTTGGGAATTCTGGAAGCAGGGTTGTTCACCTCCTGCCCGGTGACCAGCAGGATGCTGCCCTCCTTGCCGTACTGGACCTGGCGGTAGATGTGGTCAAACACCAGCAGCTCGCTCCAGCAGTTCTGTAGCAGGGTCATCTGGTCGGCCACCTGCAGGGAAGAGCCACACAGGGTCCAGTTGAAGACTGCCCTGCTCACGCCCCAGAACTCAATTCAGAGATGGCCTGGTGTGCAACCCAGAGGCATGACCGCCCCTCTGTGCCCTGTCTGCCCCTCTGCCCACTTCATCAAGTGTGGCCAGAGCCCAGCAAAACAAGGACGGGGGTACCAGAGGTGCTTGGGGCTCCAATGCACCTGGCCTCGAGCCCAGCCCTGCCCCTCCCAATGTGTGGGACCTCAGGCGCGTCCCCAACTTCTCTCTACCTCAACACTCTCATCTGGAAAGTGGGCCAAGTGCTCCCCCTTAGGCATTCAGGAAGTGAGAGTGGCTATTGACCCTGGGAGCACTCAGGAAAGGCGATTACTCACATTAACAGGGCGCATTTGGTTTAGGGTCACAACTCTGACAGCTGCAACCACTCCGAAAGGAGCCACGGGTTGGGGGGCCACACTGAGGGCTCCCGGGGCCCACTGCAGAGATTTCAGGCCCAGAGGAGACAGGAAGGCCCACCCTGTCCACGGGCAGGACAGGGGACAGTGGAGAGCAGTGATGGGAAGCAGATGACTGAAGCAGGAACGGAGGGTGACGAGAGGCAGATTCTGAAGAGGGCACCCCGTGAGGTAGGGGGACAGCCCCTGTGTGGTGTCCTTGGACCTTGTGGGGTCACTGCATTCTAATATAGCTACAGTGGACATCTTTCTGTTTTGTTGTTGTTGTTGTTGTTTGTTTGTTTGTTTTTTTGGTACCAGGGATCAAACTCACAACCTCAAGCCTGCCAGGCAGGTGCTTACACCACTGAGCTAAATCCCCGGCTCTACTTTTTTTGAGACAGGGTCTCACTATTCAGTTCAGGCTGGCCTTGAACTCACTTTGTAGCCCAGGCTGGTCTCAAACTTGCAACGATCCTCCTGCCTCAGCCTCCTGAGTGCTGGGATTACAGTCGTGTGCCACCATGCCCGGCTTTGCCTTGTTTTTCTGAGACAGGATCTCGTTCTGTAGTTTCAGCTGGCCATGGGCTCACTATGTAGCCCAGGCTGGCTTCGAATTCAGGACAGTCTTCCTGCCTCAGCCTCCTGAATGCTGAGATTACAGCTGTGTGTCACCACGCCCAGTGGACTGGATGATCATGACAATGGCAAATTCTACCCAGAACCACAGACAGCCAAGGACTCCCTGCCCAAGTGCTTCCTTTCCAGATGAAGAATGTGCCATCCAGAGAGGGCCAGGGACTCAGGCTGAGCCAGGACAGGGGCATGGCTGGCACTGCAGGTCCACAATCTCCAGGGACTAACTGAGCCTTTCTGGCCATTCAGAAGAAACTGGGCATTGCAAGTCCTCCTAGGAAGGCTCAGGGCAGTCGTGGCCCCACTGAGCACCCACGGTCACCGCCCGCCCCACGGTGAAGGCAAAGGCACTGACAAGCAGTCCTTGCACCGCAGCCCCATGACACTGGGGCTGGTTCAGTTACTGGTCACTTTCTAGAGAGCACACAGAGGCCAAGGAATGGCCCCAAGGTCACACAACTTCGTCTGGCTCCAGATCCATCTCTTACCCGCTAGGAGTGGAAAAAAAGACTTGGTCCCAATCTTCCAGTCATCCAGGAGTTCACCATTCCCTACAGGCCCACTGCCTCTTCCAGGAAGCCCCCCGGAAGGCTGATGGGCAAACACAGCTTGGCAGGTAGCCGCTCCCTCCCCGACCCTGAGACCCAGCAGCATGGCAGTCCCCGGCCCCGAGGAACCTGGCCCAGGCCTCAAAAATGCTCTCTCTTTCAGGGCACAGACACTCCACCCCCACCAGGGATCTGTGTCTGGGAGGAGCAAGAAGGCGATCAAGAGAAAAGTGAGCAGCTGGACACACAGCCAGGATATGCCTGCCTCAGCCTAGCCAGCCAGGCCCACCAAGAGCAGAGGGAAAGTCTCCCATCTGTCCTGCCTCACCACCATCTCTCCCTGGCCCAGAGCCCCACCACTGTCAAACAGAAACCCAGCCAGGGACCAGGCCATGCCCCACCTGGTCTCACCCACCCCCATGCAGCTGAGGCATGAGCCTCCCCCCAGGAGGGAGGTGGGGGTTGGGGGGCACCTACCCTTGGGAGATTGTGCCCTCCCCCACTTACCACTCACCTAACGTGATACACAGCCAGACGTCCCATTTTGGGGGACCCTGGGACCCAGGTGGCAGGCGCCTGCCCCAGGCTCAGTGTTGACAAGGAAAACTCTGGTCCATCTTGTGTGGCCCAGACGGAGGCCGCGTGGGGCTGGGCCCCAGAGCAGACACCCTTGTGCCCATATTGGAGGAAGGGATGGGAGACGAGAGATAAGGGGGAATTAGGAGATAAGCGGGCTGAGCTTAGGCAGAAGCAGAGGGGTCACAGTGACCCGGCTGGCCCAGCCCCGGGAGCAGACGCTGTCCCGGACCTCAGGGCCCAGTGGGGTGGCCATGGCAGAGAACTGTGGGGCAGCGCCCAAGCTTGGACACCATGCCCTGTGTAAGCCCCCAGCCAGCCCTCTGTCCGCCTCGGCCTTCATTTCCTGCTCTGCACAGTGGGAGAGTTGATCCCCCACTCTGGGCGACGGAAATCACAGAGACACGTGCTGCCAGCCACCAGCGGCGCTGGGGCCCTGTGGTCGGCCCTCCCGGGAGGCTGCCCCAGTGGTCGCCTAAGCAAACTTTCCTGCCAGAGTTCAACTGCTTCTGGGAAGGACAGGTGGGCACACACATACCTCAGATGATGAGCACTGTATGTACATGCATACACAGACAGACAGACAGACAGACAGACCTTTTTATGTCAAAGAAACCTAGAGGGCCATAGCTCCCAGCCATCTCCACAGGACAGTGGGTGACCAAGAGTCCTGCTGAACCCCAGAGGGCTGGTCTCTTCCTCCCAAACATTTCTCCCTACTCGAAAGATTCCTTCTCCCTGCCATCAGGCCCCCTGCCACTCTGGGGGCAAGGACATTTGCAGTCCAGGCCCTGGAGTCCCTGCCAGCCTGGCCCACCCCTCCCATAAGACGGCCACAAATCTCCCCGGAGCCCTGACTCTGCAGCCGGTGTCGGGCCGGGTATTTATGGGAGCCGCTGACCTCGCCCCCAGTACCGTCCGGAGCTCCTGGGGTCTCATCCATCTGGCAGCTGAAGGCCAGGGGCTGACACACCACGAGCTGGACGTGGCAGTCCCCGGGGTGAGTGTCGCGGGGCTGTCGTTTGTCAGCCCGGGACTGACAGAGTTACTGTGGCTTCAAGGGGACCACGGAGCTAGGGAATTAGATCTGTTGCCAGCGGGGCCCTCTGAGGGGACACGGAGGGTGAGCAATGTCAGGATGGGTCATTAGACACCTCCCCTCCCTGGTGACCCTGTCCTCCCTCCTCCTGGCTTGTCTCTTCCAAAACTGTCCAGAGAAGCTGACTGCCCCTGGCCCCCGCCCCGCCGGGCAGCTGTGAAGGTGGGCTTCTGACACGTTGCTGTAGGAGCCCAGGACGACAAGGGCCCAGGTTTATGGGGTACGCGGTGAACCTCCACCTGCTCTCTTCTCAGCCAGGCCTGGGCACAGCCTGCAGGTGTGCACTGAGGGGCACGGTGCAGGGGTGACAGCGAGGATAGGCCACCGAGGGGACTTCCTGGGCGCCCTGTGCTGGTCCTGGTCCATCCCAGCTCACAAAACCCTCACAGCAACCCCGGGAGTGGACAGTGTTTAAACTCCTCCCATTTTCTACAGGAGAAAACTGAGGCTCAGAGGTGGAAAGTCGCTCGGCAAACGCCACAGGGCTTCTAACTACCTGAGGTGGAACCCGACACCAGGTCTCTCTGACTCCGGCCTTTGGTAATCCCTTCTATGCCGCAGTCGCAGAATGTGCTCTGATCATGGGAGGTCAGGACACAGAGACAGAGGGACAGCTGGCCAAGCTGGGGAAGTGGACAAAGGAGGGAAAGGCCCCCGCAGAACCCGGGTCTGGGTTAGACACACCCCTGACGGCCCAGCTAAGACCCCAGCCTGACCGCCCCTGAGCGGCGAGATGCCATGGGCACCACAGAGGGCCAGGTGGGCCTCTGCAGAGAGCACAGGGCCCCATCACCCTCTGCCCAGGGCCCACTCCCACGCCACACTGACTCCACCAACTCGCCAGTCTGTCTCCTAGGGCCACCATTTCTGGGTCCCCACTTGTGCTCTTCCTACTGCCTAGGCTCCCTCTGTCCCCTTCTGCTGCTCTCACAGCCTGGGCACCCTGCATTGGCATCACCTACGCATGTCTGTCTTCTGTTTTAGCCTGGTGGCTTCCTGGGTCCAGCTCATCCCAGTGTCCCCAGCCTAGGACTGCCCTGTGCGAGCTGGACAGCCACTCTCCTGTCTGTTGAGACCCACCTGGCGAAGGGATTTGGACAGCGAGCCCAGTGCCTTTCTGTACCCTCCCCGAGGGCTAGGGGGAAAGAACAGAACATCCACATGGCCACAAGAGGCGCTGCAGAGGTGGGGCTGGTGCTTATCTGCAAGGCTCCTTTACTGAGGTGAGACCCGTGGCTCATAGGTCTGGGCTGCATGCAGGAGAGGTTCTGGGAAGGGGGAGCAGGAAGATTTGGGCCACAGAGAAGCCAGAAGCAGGAAAAAACACTCAGCAAACATGGGACAAAAGCCCTTCCCATCCTGTGTGAAACCCCTAGACACCAGGAAGGCAGCCAGAGGAAGTGCCCTGCCTTTGCAACCAGGGTCCAGAGAATGCTCCTCCCCTTTGCACAGGGCCACCATGGGAAGTCAGCAGGGGAAGCTGGCAACCAACCCACAGGCCTTGGGGTCCTCAGCCCAAGTAGGGTAGAAGGCAGGGGAGCGTCCATTGCCTGCCTTTCGCCCTGTTGGTAAGGTGGGCCCAGAGAGAGCCAGTGGGAGGAGCCTGGGGTGTAGACACAAATGAGACCCCAAGCCTCAGCCATGACAGGCTCTCCACAGTAGAGCTGAAGCCACCACCAATAGTGCCCGGCTCCCAGAATCCCCCAGCACCCCTACATCCCCTACGGTGCCCTAGGTCTCAGAGTGTCCGAGGCCCACCTTGCTTCCCCTCCCTGCCAACCAGAGTGGGCAGTGCCCCTGGCCCATCCAGCAGTGTGCCCAGTGGAAGCCCAGGCCTGGCTGGCATCAGTACCTACAATGCTGCTCAAGGCTGTTTACCACAGCCTGAAACAGCCAGGGCGGCTGCCCTGGGAAAGGTGATGCTGATGGGCTTGGGATCACAACCACACCAGGGCCAGGTCAAGGGGCCTCGGCCAGAGATTTAGGGCCGCTCGGGAGGCCTCATAGGGAGCCAGGGCACTGAAGGGGCAGCTCTCGGGTCTCTGGACCCATGCCCCTCTAGGGGAGGTGGAAGGAAAGTTCTTTCCTACATCTGGCCTTAGTTTCTCCTCCTGTCGGCCTGCTTCCTGTAACCTCAGGCACCTTAATCCTGGAGGAAAAAAGCTTTGAGGTAGAGGGGGCTGCTTCATCTGGCCACCCAGCTCCCCCGTACGCGTACAAGTGCACACACACACACAGGCACACATGCGTGCACACACACACACACACCGAAGCAACTACCCTACACCGGAGATGGCGCAGGCCAGCGGGCTCTTTCACCCTAACCAGGGAGGAGGAGGTCCACGCGTGTCCCAAACTCAGACCAAGAGGCTGGTCTCTGACATCCGAGGCTGGCTGGGATTGGCAGCCTCCCTGAATGGGAAGACAGGATGGGCTGGATCCCCCTCTGACACTCGGCTGGGGTTTTCATGGATAAGCTAAGACCCCGGTAGTTCTTTCAGAAAGCCTACAGTTTCAGAAAAAGAGGAAGATGCCTACAGAGACTCAGACCGGGAGAGAAACACAGACTGCAGGAAAACTCAGAAATACTCCAGGCAAGGTGGTACACGCTACCAGAGATGCCCAGCTCTTTGGTAGGATGAGGCAGGAGGATCACACACAAATTTGAGTCCAGCCTGGGCAACTTAGTGACTCAGTGAGATCTTGTCTCAAAATAAAAGGGGTTGGGGACGTAACTCAGTGTAATCACAATACCAAAACAAAACACGGTCAGAAGTAGAGACAAGCAAAGGGGTGGGGAGGAGACGACAAACAGATACAGAGGCGGAGATCAAAGAAGCAGAGGCAGTGAGGCACAGAGGCTCCAGAAACAGAGAGGGAGAGGGAGGAGCAGGAGTGGGCAGGGGTCAGCGGGGCACCAGGGAGGCTCCTGAGCATCCTGAAGCCGGCGACAGAACGGGCCATCCAAAGCGCCACCCAGGCAGAGCGCGGGCCACTCAGAGGGTGCAGAGCCCGCCTGAGCGGTGGGAGGAGGACTCACCTCCAGCTCCTTGAACACCATGCAGCGGCGCGCCCAGTCCACGATGGAAATGAAGGTCTGGTCCGCCATCCTGCACAGCAGGCTGAAGGGCGCCGGCTGGTCAGGCCGGCCCTTGGCCGGCTCCTGCAGGCAGCCCACGATGCGGGCCCGCACCTGGTCCTCGTCGGGCTCCAGCTGCAGCAGCTGCAGGATGAGCTCCGGCACGCTCGGGCCACCCGAGAAGGGCTCCGGGTAGCCGTACGGTGGCCCGGGCTGCGGGGGGCTGGCGTAGGGCTCTGGGTACTCGGACTTGATGGCCCGGCCGGGGAAGGCCGGGTAGAGGTAACCAGCCAGGGGCCCGTGGGTGCCAGCCACAGCCATAGGCAAGGCCGGGGCTCCAAAGTCGCCCAGTGGCCCAGCCGGTGGACCGGATGCCAGGCCCTTGGGCTCGGGCGCATGTAGGCTGGGGGGCAGCATGTAGTCCGGAGGGGGAGGGGGAGGTGGGGGAACCCCCATGGGGGGGCCTGTCTCCAGCTTGAAGCTGTTGGCGCGGATCTGTGCTTTCTTCTGCTGCTTCAGTGCCCGGTCCCGCTTGTACATGGGCCCAAACTTATTCCGGCCGCCCCGCATGCGGTCAGCACGCACGGCTGTGGGCAGGAGCAGAGGGTCAGGCTGAACTTCTACACTGCCCTGCCACAGACCTGCCCAAACAGATCTGGGCCGCTCCCCTGCTCC
>RJWM01015953.1:0-46596 GCA_004363535.1 Dasyprocta punctata | reverse complement strand
TGATGTTGAACATTTTTTCATATATTTATTTGCCATTTGTATTTCTTTCTCTGAGAAGTGTGTATTCATCTCAGATGCCCATTTTGGATTGGGTCCTTGAATTTTAGGGGCCTGATTTCTTTTAATTCTTTATATGTTTTAGATAGAAGTCCTTTGTCTGATGGACAATTGGCTAAGATATTTTCCCAGTTCGTGGGTTTTCTTTTTACTCTGTTGGAGATTTCCTTTGAGATGCAAAAACTTTTTAGTAAGATGAGATCCCAGTTGTTGATTCTGGGAAGTGTTTCCTGTGCAATTTGATTTTTGTTCATGAACTTTCTGCCTACTCCTATATCATCAAGATTTTTACCTACTCTGTCTTCTAGTAAGTTTAAAGAAAGGACATTTTAAAGATCAAAGCAGAAATCAATGAAATTGAGATCAAGAAAACAATATAAAGAATCAATGAATCAAAGAGTTGGTTTAAAATAAATAAAACAGACAAATCCTTAGCCACTCTGATCAAAAAAGGAGCGAAAAGACCCAAAACAATGCAATTAAGGAATGAAAAAGATGAACTCACAATAAACACTGATGAAATCAAAACAATCATTAACAACTTTGTAAACCTGTGTGCCAGTAAACTGGAGAATTCAGAAGAAATGGATAGGTTCCTAGATATGTATTAATTACCAAAACTGAAACGACTAGATTTTAAAACTCTGAATAATCCAGTAACAGGCATTGACATTGAAGCCATAATAAAAATCTACCAACTAAGACATGCCCAGTTCTGGTTGGATTCTTTTTTTTTTCTTTTTGGTACTGGGGATCAAACTCACGACCTCACTCTTGCCAGGCAGGCGCTTGTGCCGCTGAGCTGCATCCCTGGCCCACACTGCTAAATTCTATAAAAACTTCAGAGAAGACCTAACACCACATTTCTCAAGTTCTTTAAAGAACTTGAAAGAGAAGGCGCAGTCCCAAAGTCTTTCCTAGAAGCTACCACTGCCCTGATTCCAAAACCAGACAAAGATTCAACACCCCCCAAAAGAGAGAACAGATCAATCTCTTTAATGAACATAGATACAAAAATTCTCAACAAGACACTAGCAAAAGACTGTAACCAATCACTAAAAAGAACCATACATCATGTATCTTAGTTACTTTTCTCTCATTGCTGACACAAAATATCTGACATCCAAAGTTAAAGGGGGAAAGATTTATTTGGCTCAATTTTGGTAGAGGTTCTTCTATAACTGGCTGGCACCAAGGCAGGATTGGTTGGCAGCAGGAAATCCCAGAGCAGAACCAGTTTATGGCAAGCAGAAACAGCAAAAGCAAGCAAGCAAGGGAGAAGACAAGCCTCTTTCTGCCTCTTATACTGTATCCCGGCTACTGGAACCAGGGCAGTGCCATATCATCGTACTGATTTAGTAACGACACACCCTTAATCACAGCATCACACTCTAGACCCAGCCACCTCTGAACAAGTTCCACCTATGGTCACATGAGGCTTTGGGGGGACATCTAGACTTAAACCATAACATCATGACCATTCATTCCTGAGGCTTCGCCTCAGGAGTGCAAGGATGGTTCAATATATGCAAGTCAATAAATATAACACATCACATAAATGGAAGCAAAGAAAAAAATCACATGATCATCTCAACAGACACAGAAAAAGCCTTTGAAAAAATCCAACATTCTTTCATGCTAAAAACAGACTCTCAGAACCTAACATGAAAATGTACAGGCATCAAATGGAAAAAATAATCATTTGACATATGAAGAAAAACTAAACCTGAACTTTAAAAAATGACTGCTGTCAGCACAAAGATGACAATGATATTAGAATATGACAAGTGTTAAGAAAGTATTAAAGCAGGTATCATAAATATGTATATTAAACATAAACAATTGCAAAATACAGTTAGGCAATTACAAATATGCTGAAATACAAAAATTAAAAGACTTTATTAAAGAAATGGAAGATATAAAGAATAAAATGGAAATTTATTCAATAAAATGGAAATTTTACTTAATAAAATGTAAAAAAAAAAAAAAAACTCCACTGGTGAGCTCAACAGCAATATGGCAGAGGACAAAGAGAACATGGCTTGGCAAAAGCAGAGAAAGAGATCAAGAGGGGAGGGAGATACACCCTTCCAGGCCACACCCTCAATGACCCACGTGCTCCAACCAGGCTTCAACCCTCAACATCACATTTAGCTATAAACTCATCAGTGGAATCTAGAATCATGCAATCACCTCCCAAGGGCCCCACCTAGATGACATGAAGCCTTGGGGGGACATCTTTCTATATATAAACCATAACATTCCGTCGCTGGACTCTAAAAGATGTGCATTGTCCATTTCGAAGAACTGCTAGAGTCCAAACAACATCAGCATTGCTGAAAAGTCCAAAATTTCCTCTGAAATTAAGGCAAACACTTAGTTGGTCCCAACTTCATTGGCACTTACTTTCTGGCCAAACTCAAAACTTTTAAAATCACTGACTTGGGCCATTTGCTCTGGATTCTCAATGTAGACATGGCTAAAAGCCCCCATAGTACCCATTCCACAGAATAAATACTAGAAATTTCCTCCACCAGATTAATTAGTTGACTGCCTTTAATCTCATTCTCCCCCAAAGTCTCAGGACATGAGTAAAACATAGACAAACTTTCGGCCCAGCATAACACACATGGCCTAGAGTCCAACCTCTTAAACCTGGGCTTTACTGTCTACATTTCTATCAACATTCTGGTCTTCTGAACTCTAACTAGAATCTCCTATCAGGCTCAGGTCATGGCATTCAAAGGCTGATTTTCCAACAGGCACCTCATCTCCAAACCTTTCCAAACTCTTCCTGCAAGCCAGCTCAAACGGGTTCTGAACCACATGGCCAGATTAATGTCACAGCAACAGCCCCATTTGTAGGGTACCAAAATCTGTCTTAGTTACTTTCTCATGGATGAGACACAATACCCAACAACCACAAGTTAAAAGAGGAAAGGTTTACTTTGGCTCTCAGTTTATAGAGGTTTCAGTCCATAGTCAGCTGACTCTAAGGCAGGACAGCAATGGCACAGAGACATGATAAACGAGGCTTGCTGATGGTATGGCAGTGAAGCAAGAATATCAAGGGAGGGCGGAAGACACACACTTCTAGGCCACCTTCTCCAACCAGGCTTTACGTCCCAAATCACACCCAGCTACAAACTCATCAGGGGACTAATCCACTGTTGACTATCATGCACCCACGATCCAATCACCTCCCCACCTCTGACTGCACGAAGCTTTAGGAGGACATATAAATCATAACACTAGGAGACTGTAACAGAATATACACTATCAAAAGTAACCACTAAAAAAGCTATACAAAGACTTAAAACACAAAAGAACTACAGATAAATCAAAAAGGCATACTAAAATATGATGAAGTAAAGGCACGAGGAAGAAAATAGAAATGGAAAACAGAACGAATAAAATATAAAATGATCTTAATTTTAATAATTACATTAAATCTAAGTAATCTAAATACAATAATTGAAAGATATTTGCAGAGTAGGCTTAAAGACATGGTTCCACTGTATCATGTCTATAAAAAGTACATAACAATGCAGGCAGGTTGAAAGTAAAGGATGAAAAAAGATACTTCACAAAAACATTAATCAAAAGAAAGAGAACTAAAACCAGGTATTTATTTGTTACGGCTTGTATCTAGATATCCCCCTAAAACCTCATTTGATAACAGGCAGAACCTTTGGAAGGTAATTAGATTATAGGGGCATTATAACTGACTTGCTGTCAGGAAGCGGGAAGGCCTGGTTAGAAAAGGCATGTCACCATGAGCATGACCCTAAAGGTTTTCTCTCCTGTAGCTTTTCTCTTCCTTCTCTCCACTTAACTGCCACCATGCTCTGAGCAGTTTCTCCTATACCTCTACAAATGGCTAAAATTAAAAAAAAAAAATGGTAGTGCCAAATGATTGTAAGGATGTGGAGAAACAGGCTCTCTCATTCATTGCTAGTAGGATCGTAAAATGGTGCACCTACTCTGGAAAATAACATGGTAGTTTGTTACAAAAACTAAACATGGAATTACAATATGGTCCTGAACTGACTGCTTATTCCAAAAAAAAAAAAAAATGAAAACATATGTTCAAACAAAGTTCTATTCATAATTGATTCATGCTGACTTTATTCAAAATAGTTTCAAGTAGAAAAAAATCCCAGTGTCCTCAGTGAGGGAACAGTTAAACAAACAGTAAATCAAGATAATGTGCCACTACTCAGCAATAAAAAGGAACAAACTATTGATACATTTAACAGCCTAGATGAACCTCCAGAGAACTGAGTTACATGTTGCATGATTTCACTTAAGTAGTACTCTTGAAATGAGGACTCAGTGGAGGGAGAGGTAGGAGGGAAATGGTTATGGCTATAACAGGGCAAACGAGGGATCCTTGATGCTGGAAATGTTCTATTATCTTATTGAAATGCATCAATGTACTGATGGTATTAAATGTATAAGGTTTTGCAAGATGTTACTATAGCAATCAGTTTTATGCTATTATAACAAAATATCTAACAAAGGCTAATAAAATAAAGACATTATTCTGGCACACAATGCTGGATATTTAAGTCCAGCACTGGACTGACATTGGTTTGGGCATCTGTCAAGGACAGCACATAATGATAGCATACAGGAGCTAACGGTCGTATCACAAGATAGGAAGCAGAGAAGTTGAGAGACTAGAGTCCCACAATCAAGAGCATGCTCCTAATGACCTAAGGACCTCCCACTAGGTTCCACCTCCCAATACCACTACTTACTACATAAAGACATTCAGGAAATACCCAAAGCAGTTATTAGTAGGAGAAACTGGATGAAGGGTCCATGGGGTCTCTACACATTATCTCTTATAGCTACATTTGAATCTACAGTCCACGCAAAATAAGTTAAGGTTTGTTAAAAATGGCATTATCTCAAAATAATTTTTAAATGGCATTGTCCTCCCAAAGAATTATCAACCAAACCACTAACTACCAGATTTTTAGTATTTTTAAGTTTCTTGTTCACATGTGATAAGAGCTCACTCTAACAACTTAGTATGAAAGCATTTACCAAGTGCTTGTCATACCAACTAGGAGCTACAGAAACAGGCAAAGATGTAGATGACAAGGTAGATTTGCAAGAGAAAATATGTTTCCAATGATGAATAAGAATTTGTCTTGTAGTTACTTTCTTGTCAGTCAAGCACAATATCCAATACCTGCAAATTAAATTTTGGCTCACATTTTGTAAAAGTTTCAGTCCATAATCTGGCTCTGAAGCAGTATGGCATGGCAGAGGGACATAGCAGAAGGGGGGTGCTCATGGCATTAACCCCAGGAGGCAGAAAGAGATCAAGACAGGATGAAGGAAGACCCTCCCAGGCCACATTCCCATTGACCCACCTCCTCCTACCAGGTTTTACCTCTCAACAACACATTTAGCCATAAACTCACCAGTGAACCAACCCACTGATAAGTATCACATGCCCATGATCCAATCACCTCCCAAAGGTCCCAGCTATGAAGGCATGTGGTTTTGGAGGGACACCTGGATATGAACCATTAACAGAACTACAGTGTGAACTCAAGATATTTGACACAATGTCTTTATTCTTGCCAATGATTGTAAATATTTCTAAACAGAGTATAGACTGACCAGTGGATGACCAATCCCCCACTCTCTGTCATGTTGCCTAGGTACAAAGACGAAAAAAGGGGAACATGATACATAAGGACATGCCACACACACATTCTTGTCTTATAACTACCTTGCTGCAATTCCTCTAAATATGAACACCTCAAGGAAGAATAGCAAAGAGGGCTCACTAACACCTCCAGTCGCCAAGCCTCCTCTTACTGGTTATAAGGAAAGCAGTGCTCCCCTCTCACCTCACCCCCTCAGTCCAGTCTCCCTCAGCCTTCACAGAACCCATGACTCTACCATCTCTTCCCATTCCTATCCCAGAAGCATTTCCCAAATGCCTCTTTGCCCTTAAAACACACTAGCCTCCTCTTAACTTTGCTGGAGTCCTGTCATGCTAGTCACATTCCAAGAAAACAGAAAACCAATACAGAATGAATTTAATCCATCATTTGTGAATGGTTTGCCTTCCAGGAAAGTTCTCTTGTAACCATAGTTCATTTTGTAATGATCAGGTTACTTTTAGAAATTAGAGGTTTAGTTTATACCCAGAAACTTAATATTAAACTACTGTTCACACCAACTGGTCAAGAACTGCTTTCACCTTCCACCTGTTAATTTATCTCGCCAGAGTAGCTTTAAACTGAAAGCCAACAAGAGAAGCCTTCGGGCAGTCAAAACAGTATGCCATGGATGCTAGGGCAATGTGCAACAATGACACTGGCCTCTCCTTTGACTGGCTGAGTTGATGTGGCTGAAAAGCGGGCTGGTCAGGTTCCCCATCTCTCATTTCTCCTCCAGGCCCTCTGCTTCCAAAGCCCTTAGGAGAGGTAGAAAGAGATTAGCGTGCTTTGCAGCAGAGTTATCTGCTTTATTCAAATCCACAGTCTCACATTCTGTTCTAATAGATTTAGTTGGTTTCGACATTCACAGCTAATCAGAAGGAACAGTAAGAGAGCACTTTATTCATTCAACAGCGATCTGTTGAATCCCTAAGTGCCAGGAACCTGGAGATAAAGCAGTGACCGACACTCAGTGATGCCTATCTTCCCTGGTTTAGGGAGAAGAAAAAGGTCAGAGAATATAAATTAAAATAATTGTAAATGAAATAATTACATGTGCTATTGCTCATGAGGACATTAGAGCTGAGGATCTTGCACTTTATCAGGATATAAACAATAATGATCCCTTCTAGTCCCGCAGAAATACAAAACAAAAATCTCAACCCAGGCATGCAGGCACACACCTGTAATCCCTGCTAGTGCGAAGGCTGAGGTGGGAAAATTTCAAGTGTTAGCCCAGCCTGGGCAACTTAGCCAGAACATCTCAAAGTAAGATTTTAAAAAGCACTGGGGGGTCCATGCAAAAAAGGACTGTTTTCTAAAGCAATATTTTCTCCAATGCCAATGAGCCATTTAATGCTAAGCAAGGGACTCAAACTCATTAAGAGATAACAATTCCTAGTGTCTCGCTGAATATAATTCCTCCCAAAAAGACAAATTCTCTCACCAGCAACCTTCTCTTTACAGCATAGGTATTCAATAAATAAAAATAATAAATAAATAAATAAATAAATAAATAAATATAAACAACAATGAAAAGGGCTGGGGTGTATAATTTAGTGTTAGAGTGCTTGCCCAGCATGAGTTGAAGTCCTTAGTAAAAAAAAGGCAGGGAGAATGGGAGAGTAGAAGAGCAGGGCGCAATGAAGGGAAAGCAGAAGAGGGAGGGAGGCAGGGAGAGCCCAGATAACAGCTTGTTACCATCTCTATGTTAAAAGCTAAAGGCTATTCCAAATTTCCAGAGTAGAAGAACCAAGTAGAGAGCTTTAAGTTGACATTTCCATAGATGGAGATGAATGAGAAGTGAGGAAAGCAAGCAGAAAAGCATGTTTTAAAAAAAAAAAAAAGCATACCTTTCACTATTCTAAAATTTGACCCAGGTTGGGCACTGAAACAAAGAAAAGTCCTCTTTCTTTTCCTCCTGGTCACCATCACTTAACACTCTGCTACCTGGAACCCACGATCCTTACACCATACTTCTGTTTTAAACAATTTCTGTAGATTCACCTGGGCACAAAACCACATGGAAAAATCCTCCTAGGAAAGTGATGTGTATTCTGAGCAAGCAACCAATAAATTGACCCTGTCTGAACTGGAGACCGTACCTACCTCAAGTCAAAACTCTCACTAACTTTGCTTTCTACAAGGTTTAGTTCCAGTTAGGTTTAGTCAAGGTTTAGCTCAGCCACACCAACTAATCTTTGACAAACAACAAGGAAAATTACATTATCAAAAGTATCTAATATTTTCAAATCTGAGATTGGTATTAACCTGCCCCCAAAAGTTAAAAATAGCTCTGAATTATTGATGCAGAAGAAACCTGGTCTTTCATTTTGTTTTTTCCTTTTCCAATACTGGGGATTAAACCCAAGGCACTCTACCATTGAGCTGTATCTCCACTTTGGGTTTGTTTTGTTTGGTTGTTTTGTTTTTGTTTTTTTGTTTTGAGTCAGGGTCTCTCTAAATTGCCCAGTCTGGCCTCAAAATTGTAATACTCCTGCCTCCTAGGATTACATGGAAACTACATATCTTACACTTCAAATGCAATTTTCCCAATTATAACTCCAAGATTTTTGTTAGTTTTACCTGCTTAAAAAAAATTATTCCCACTGATGACTCTAGATTTGTTCCCTACGATTAAAGTTCCACTTCTTCTCAAGCGTTTCATAAAAGGCTGACCTACATTAAATTAGTAACTGATGTCTGAAAGCTGCCGCTGCCTTCATTTCTAAATGCCCACAACTGCAAAAGGCCGGGGCGTGGGGGGTTTGAGGGTGTCAAAAAGGGTAGAGATTTGTGTAGTCCAGGCCCCTTGTCACAAACTAGGAATTTCAGAGGTGGGGATTTAGCTCAGTGTCCTAAGTGCCTGCCTGGCAAGCGCGAGGTTGTGAGTTTGATCCCTAGTACAAAATAAAATTAAATTAAATTAAATTTCATAAAGCAGAACTGCTGACAAATCAGGAATTTTAAAGGAATTCTTTTTAAATAATCTGTGGACAATTTTCTATCAATTCTCTCCCTTCACCGACTCCTTTGTAACAAACCACTGCCAGAAAATTCTGCCTTTAGCCTCCTGAGCATCAACCCTCGAATGCTTCTTCCAATACACCTATGCTGCTCCCGTCTCTAAAAATCAGCCTCTGGAACAACCTTGCGAAGGCGTTCACCCCATCTCACCAGTCTTTCCTCAAAACCCTCTGACTACTTCCCATCTCAATGAGTATAAAAGTCCAAGTTCCCAGAATGGCCAACCGCTGTATCACGTGGACTGCTCCTTACCCCGCTAAACTCTCCAGCCTCATCTCTTCCTGTGGCCTCCCTCATTCCCTATTCGCACCTTCTCCCACCTTTCTCTGCTTGAATTCTCTCTCCCTTCCTGGAGGAACCTCCTCAAACATTACCTTCTCTCAACACCTCCTCCCTATTCAAAACTTCCAGCTGTCAGCTCCTAAAAATACTCTCTCACTGTATTAGCTATTATTTCATCGTATGTTCCATGATTGCAATTACTCACTTGGTCCACTGCTGTACCCTTCAAGGTGCAGAACAGGGCAAGTTAGCCACAGGAGTTCAATAAATATTTTATTTAAAAAAGAGTCAATCGCTAGACAAAGGTTTGCACCTGTTCTCATCCAAGCGTTAAGCGAAGATAAGCTGCCCCGGCCTCTGACACATCCAATGAGCAGCGCACCACAAACACAAACGTGTTCAGAGTACAGCACTGAAAGCTCAAGGCGTATCAGCAGGTCAAAAAATGAGCTAAAGGTTCAAAAAGGCGCGGCTGCTCCACCGCGCGCTCACCAGGGACCACCCCGCCGGCCCCACTCGCCAGCCCCAGACCTGAGAGGCTACTCATGCAACTTCCGGCCTCTCCGTGTGGGAAAGAGATGCAGGAGGATAAAACAAACGCCTGTTTGTCGGCCTCAGGCCTCTCCCCTTTACCCCAGGTGCTGCCCGCCATAGCTGCCCTAACTCCGGACCTCCTTCCCGTAGCGCCCAGCTCGCCGCAGCCCCCGAGCTCCCTACCTCCTCCCGGCTTCCCCCGCGGCTCCGCCGAGCGCGTGCGCACTAAGGCTCCCGTGGCTTTGGACTGGGCTGGCGCCGCCGCGGGAGCTGGGTACGCCCCCTGCGTAATACCTACTTCTGATTGGCTGCTGCCGCTCGCCCGAGCAAGGTTGGAACGCTGGGGCTGTGCATTTAAAGGCGCTTGCCAGGCAGCGCGTACACCCTCGCGCTTGCTTCCTGTACCTAGCCTCCTACACGCAGTCTGCAGAGCTCCTGAAACCCCGCCGGCATGTCTCAGGTACGGCGCGTGCCTAGCGAAGCTGCAAAAGTGCGGCGGGGAGGGAGGACGGGGTGGGGGCCCTACGACTCTGCCTTTGATGCCCCGCAGTTGCTCCTGGACCCATGCCCAGCCCTGATGCTTTGCGCAGAGCCTTCTGAGCGGAACTTTCCGATTGGGGATTTTCAAAATCCGCTACCCACCCACCAACTGCTGGAAAGTTGCCGGTGGAGTGGGCTTCACGGTGAGGCAGGCATAGCGGTGGGAGGCAAGGGTCTTGTATAGAAATGGGACGGACGACTGGAGGTTGAACGAGTTGGAGGAACAAGGACAGAATCCCACATCGGGAAGGATGGTAGAGTCGGTGGCTCGGCCAAGTAGGGACTTAAGGAAGTCGTGACTGGGAGTTTGGAGGTCAGCGGAAGTAAGAGCAGAGTGTCTGGAGTGCTGAGAGGGGAGAATCGTGGCCCGGGGGAGGTGACCCAGAGGCCTTTTTGCCTTCCAAGGTAGACCCTTGTCCGGGCCGAGCAATGTGGGACGACGTCTGGCTCCTCCCGCCTGCCCCTCCCCAATCTGGAAACTGGGGCAGAGGTCACCACCGAACTGCGGGGCCCTAGGGGAAAGGGCCGACCCGGAGGCTCCTGTAGCCTACACCCTTGCATTCGTGCCCTGACCCCTTATCAGCTGTTTCGGACGTGGCTGTGCATCCCCTGTCCATAGGTCAGCTTCACTGGTGCCCCAGCTATTCCCCTCTGGTCCGGTGGTGGCAGCTGGCCACGCTGCTTTTCCATGGTGTGCACACCCACTGGGCCCAAGCCTTGGCCTGCCTCTTTCACGTTATTCCCTGCCGCTGTTGTGGGAGCGCCAGAGTAGTTGGGGATTGTGTGAGTGAACGGCTTGCACCCCCTCCTTGTTTTACTGAATCTAGCTGCCCTGTGGAGGAAGGAGAGATGCTTGAGGGAGCTGCTTCTCCTGGCTTGCCTCCATCCTATCCCTGAGTACCGTTCAGGCAAAACCAGGACTCCTGTTCTCTCCCACTTAGAAATGGTCCTGTTTCTCTCCCCCCTTCCCACTTAGGCTGAGTTTGAGAAAGCTGCTGAGGAGGTTAAGCACCTCAAGACCCAGCCAACAGACCAAGAGATGTTGTTCATTTACAGCCACTACAAACAAGCCACTGTGGGCGATGTAAATACAGGTATGCTGAACTGCTCATCGAAGCAGACTCCGGCCTTTTGGCTCAGCAACCTTCGCTGGAAGTCTGTGGGAAGTGCACTGTCAAGCTGCATGAGGCCTTGCTCTTCAGGCAGGACGTGGTCACAGTCCGTGGGATTCCTGGGGTTTAAGCTTAGGAGACTTGCCCCAAAGCGTGTCTTCCTGGATTCTCAGTGACTCAAGTAGTGAAATTGTAATGCTGTTGTATTATCAACAGCAGCTCCCTTTGCTGGGGAGGAAGTTGAGGCACTAGTAGACCTGCCGTGGGCTCACAGCTCAATAGTGGCCTTGCTGAGTGCCACTGCTACTGCCCCAGGTGGGCAGCCTCACACCTGGAGCCATTGGGAGCCTGGCCAAGCCTAACAGAGGAGTAGAAAAGCACCTGGCATCAAGTGTTTTTGTAGTGTGTCACAAGTGTTTTTGCTAGTCAGCGTCTGTACCTTCCTGATGACTATTAGTTCCCTATCCAGATTTTGAAGCTATGCTTTGGCCTACCATATTCTATAATATTGTGCCTTCAGCAGTTTTCCTTCTGTCCCTAAATCCTTAAGATGTGGTAGTATCCAGAGGCAACAGCACAGCACATTCCCTGCCAGGACCTGAGAGTTGGCATTCATGGCAGATTAGAAGGAAGTGCCTCTCACTTCCCTGTCTCTGTTCAGGAAAGGAGTGAGCGAGGGCCCTAGTTTCACTGGATCTGGTGTGGATGGTGGAATAGCTAGACTGGCTGTAGCAGGAGACACTGCCCAGAGCTGAGGGTCATAGACAGTGCCAAATCAAACAGTGTTTCCCATCAAGGGCTTAGTTAAGGATAGCTTATGGCAAAGGTGAGTTTTACGGTTCATCAACCATCCTTCCAGCAGGAGAAGAAGGTGAGGTAACCAGAAGGGCTAGAATGGCTTTCTGCCAAATAGTACCTTCACAGAGCCTGAACTGTGTCCCAGCCAGGGAAACTTGCTGCCATACAAGTGTAGGTAGCCTGGTTTGGTGTCTTATTAACACTTCATGAGGAAAGTATTGGATCTCTTAGGGCTTTACTGTTTAGTGCAGTACAGTAGCCACTAACCACATGTGGCTGTTCACATTTTAACTGAAAAGTTTAATCTCTAGCTGCAGGAGCCGTATTTCAGTGGCTCAGTGGTAAGTGGCTCCTGAACTAGTTGTTGCAAATAGCATTCCCGTGGTGGCAGAAAAGGCTGGCAGGGAGTACAGTGCCAGGATTCTGATGGTGACTGCAGGTATAGCCTCCTTTAGATATTGCACAGAATGCACTTGGGGTTGCTTGATGTTTTCCTGGTCACAGTGCTGCAGGCTATGAACACTCCAGCTGCTCCCCTGGCAGAGAAGTAGGGCAGCAGGGTAGGGAAGAAGGGAGCATTTCTATGCTGCATATGATTACAGGCCTGGAAGCATAAAATCAGGGGAGAACGTTAAAAAACCATGCCCTCAGTTAAAAAACAAAACAAGTAAAACCCCCTCGCATAATGAACAAGAAATACTCTAACAGTGTGAGAGAAAAACTGGGACCAGGATATGGATAAACAGTTCACAGGCAAGGACACCCAGAAGACTGATAATCAGAATGCAGTAAGAGGAGAAATTGGGTGGCAGAGAGCAGAACTTGATAGGACAGTGGTACCTCGGGTCACAAGCTTTTTTTTTTTTTGTACCCGGGATGGAACTCAGCCTCACACTTGCCAGGCAGGCGCTTATGCCGCTGAGCTATTTCCCCAACCCCTTCACAAGCTTAATTCTTGCCACGATTCTGATCGCAAACTAAATCGGATGAGAACCAAATCAATTCAATGTTGAGGTTCAATGTTGACCTTATGGGAAATTGTTTCAGTTCTTATCCAATGTAGTTTATGACGAGAATTGTGGAAAGATTTCAGTTTGTAAATTGAGGTACCACCGTATTACCTTTTACTTTTGTTAGCCTTTGAAGCTTGATCCATGTGAATGGATTTTTTTAAAATTTATTGTAGTACAATTATTAAAAGGAAAAATTCTGGAGACAGTTTTAACTTGCAGTTCAAAAACTGTCTTGTACTAAGAACAGTCCTCCTATTTTCTCTAGATTTTAAGTTTGGATTTCTTTATATCTGGGTTTCTTAAGGCAGAACCTGCTGTGTTAGACTTGCTTAACTACATGATAGGTCTAGAAGGAAGTCATATAATGAAGGATGATTTTCATGGAAAGAAAGTTGAAAACTGGAAGCAAATCTAATGTCTTTTTTTTTCCCTTGCCTTAAGAACGGCCTGGGCTGTTGGACCTCAAAGGCAAAGCCAAGTGGGATGCCTGGAACCAGCTCAAAGGTAAGTGTCCCAGTCAGTCCCCTCCTTTATGAAGCCCAGTGGTGAAAGACTTCATCACAGAGGGTAAGGGTCAGGGAAGGAAACCGTGCAGGAGGCACATGCTGGAAACCACCCTGACCTGTGCCAGAGCAGGGAAAACTGAGCCACCTGCTTTCTTCCTAAAACACATCTCTGGGCAGGGGCATCACTGGAGAGGAGAGGCTAGAGGGCCAGGCCACTGAGAAACATGCTAGGAGGTAATGTTGGCATGGGCTTTGGACATGTGCGGAGTAAGGGGTGGTTTCCTGTCCACACCTCCTGCTCCCCACAAGGCCAGGCAGTGACCCCTTAGCTGCAGTGGCCCTTCCCAGTTCCCATCTAGCCAGAAAGGCACATGAAAAAGGGGAGTGAGGTAATGCATGGCCAACCACTTGGAGGCTGTATGAATGGAGCTATTATTTGCTGAACACCAACAGCCAAGAAATATCCGGGCTCCTACTAAATCACGTGCCCCCTTGGCAGCAAGACCCAAAAGTTGGCACCAAGCTCCTGGCAGCTTTTGTGTGCTTTCTAGCTCATTGCTGAATAAGCTCTCTGTCTCTTACAAATGAGAAACCCATGAATTCAGAGAGGGCACAATACAATAAATACAATCCTAGGATTTGCAGTGGGGGAATGCCTGTCTGATTGGCCCTTTTCGTTAGGCACTTCCACACCATTCTCAGGCCCAGGGTGCTTCAGCACGAGCTCCTGAGGGCCACTCTTCACTGGAGAATCCTGGAAACAGGGTGTGACTGTCTCTGAGGATTTCTTTGGTGTTCATTGTGCTACAGCAAGGAGACAAAGATTTGTCTCATTATTCTTTAAGAACCAGCTGGTTTTACTCAGAACCTGGAACCTCTTATAGCTTCTCTCTGGGGAGAAGAAAGTGGCTAGCTGCTTTTTCACTGTAAGCTTAGCTGCTCTGGGAGATAAAAGCACAACACAGAAATACACGATAAGCCAATGCCAATCATGAAATCAGCAGGACCAGTAAAGTTACCGCAGCAACAGTTGCCTGGCTGTCTAGAAGGCTGAGGCTCAGGCTAACAGCTTCCACACACAGATGATCAGCCTCAGGCCAGCCCCACCATGCATGATGTGCTTTATGGAGCAGAAAGTTCCTTGGGTGCTTTCAGTCTCAGATCTCAGCAGGTCTCCAAGATGCAGGTGTACACCCACTTTATAGCAGAGAAACTGAGTCTTAGAAAGTTAAAGTGGGGCTAATTAGAACCCTAAAGCCTTCTGCTTACCTACCATGCTACAGTAATCCTGTTGATCCCTTCCAGGGACCACCAAGGAAAGTGCCATGAAAGCCTACGTCGACAAAGTAGAAGAGCTAAAGAACAAATACGGAATGTAACAGACTGGATTTGGTCGCCAGCCACACGTTTAACCTGAAACGATATAATGCCTTGTTTTTTCTAATACTGTGGATGATGTGAAAATAGTTGGTTGCTATAGCTCCCTGGGGCTTTCCAGGATGTGGCTCTAACAGATTAGAGGCAGACGTGGTCCCTGACCTCTCCCTTCCCCCAGTAGTTTTTATCTGAAATCAATTGAAATATATTTGTTACTTGAATTCTTTGGTCATCTGGTTTCTTAAAATAATTTACCTATCCTGTTCCCGTCTCTGGCCCCCACTTCCTTTGCTAATGATGTCCCCTGGAAGGGCTTTGGCCTACCTTCCTGGCTTCGCTGCAGGTGGAGCAGGTGGGCCCACCTGTTCTTATGCCTCCCCTCCCCCCTACATGGTCTTAACCTTGGCAGAGAAGAAAAGTGTTTTGGAAGTGGCTTTTCCTCCTTTCCGATTCCAGCCTTTCCAGTTCCTCACCCTGAGGAAGATCAAGCAGGCTGGCTGAGAGTTCCTTCTGCAGGTATTTCCAGTCTGTCAGGGTGTGGCTGGCCTCAGGTCTGAGGGAGGGGGGATTGACAAATGTTTGAGTTTTATCTGAGGTTCAGCCAGTGCTCTGATCCAGAGAAAGTGAGTAAGAGTGGGGGAACCGTGTCAGAAATTTAGTGCACATCTAGCACGAGGTAATCCCAGGCTTCCTGTGGAAACTTGCCCACAGGATGTAGCAGGGGTGCAACCATCAGTGAACCAAAGAATTCCTTAGTGAGGCAAAAGGGGATCAGGACCCCCACAAGGCTTCAGAGAAGAAAGGCAGGCGTTTGGCTGGAGGACTTTGCTTGTTAAAGGATGAAGAAAGAGGGCCAGCTCAGTGGTAGAGTGCTTGCCTTGTGTAATATACAAGGCTCTGGGTTCAGGCACCAGCACCACACACACACAAAAGATCAGGGCCAAGCTCTGATCCCAGCACTCAGGAGGCCAAGGCCAGCGTGGGCAGTTTTGCAAGACTCTATCTCAAAGGATGAAAGAAGAAAAATTTACAAGATGCTGCTGGCCGGAAGTGTCCCTTCTAGCACTTCTCCAGTCAGTCCCACACAGAGTGGTTTGCCTATTTTGCCAATAAAGATGTTGAGGCTCAAAGGAATTTAGGAGAAGCTCTCTCAGGTTGGCCAACTCTTAGGGTTCTTCCTGCCAAAGCGCATTCCCTAGTCTTAGAGTTCAGCCTTGTACTTAGAACAGTAATGCCTGAGAATTTGCCCAAGGTCTCTCCACTAATCAATAAGCTGAGAACCAGATTTCAAATGCAGACTGGATCTGAAACCTGAAGCCCAAGAAGGGAGCAGCACAGTGTGGCTGGGGTACAGCCAGCGTACCTCCATATAACAAAACCAGAGAGTGGGGAGACTTGGAAGTAGAATTTGATGTTAGGCAATGGAGAGCAACAGATAATAATGTGTAGAAGGCATTTTGAGTAAGTATGCAACTGTTGAGAATAGTGATGCCTTAAGTTCTAGCCCAGTAGCTCATGTAAACAAGGAGGTCACTCCAGCAAAGCAACGTCCAAAACTCACCCATGCAGCCCAGGGGGAGAGACTTCCTGAGGAGCAATGTCATTTACAGTGAAGTTGGTTTTCCTTGGAGCCACTGATGCAGGGAGCCCAGCAGTCCTGCTTTCCCCCGTCTGGCACCATTTCACCAAGTGTGCCAAGATCACCAAATTCATGGGCATTTCTGTGAGACCCAAGGGAAGCAGTAGGGGGCCACACCCATTCACATAGATACATAAAAGACTTAAGTCAAAGGAAAAAACACCTTAAATGAAGCCTAAGGTGTTCCTGTCCAGCTGAATCTGACTCTACCTACCCTGAAGGCAGTGGTGAGCAGTCAGATTGTGGGAGAAGCCCACGTCGTGGAATAGTGGGTGTCCAATGTATGGCACTATCAGGAGGTTTTCCCTCACCAGTTTTCAAACCATGTCTTGTTCCTGACAATCAGCACTTGCGATGGCTGTGTGAGTCAAGGACTTAGTCCACGCACAAATTTTCGTTCCATTGGTTAACACCGCAAAGTGTGGATGAGAAGTGCCAGCCCAAGTCTTCCGATCTGCTTCTGGCTTGGGAGTGGCAGTGGGGCCAGTGGGCTGGAGCATGGGAACCCTGCCCGTGCCTTCCTGCTGGCCGGAATCAGAAGGGGCCCTCGGCTTATGAAGACAGACCTGTGTGGCACTCCGCAGTCACACTGTCCTGAGGGCGTCTAGGGGCTACTTGAAACTGCTTCTCTCTTGATGGGAAAGAACCATTATAAGGAAGCAAAAGTGCTAGGGTTCAAGACCCATCAGGGCCACCATGACTATCAATTACTAAGGACTTTTTGCTTCTTCCAGACTCCCCAGAGTTTTGGTGTAGGAATTTTACCTCATGATAGTAGCCTCCCTTATTCTCGGGGAAAATGTTCCAAGATGTTGCACAGATGCCTAAAATTATGGATGTCAAATTATATATATATATCCCACCTTATGGTTTAGATCTAAAGCTCTCTGGTGTTTGGAAGGTGGCTGGCCCATGCGGGACTGTGCTCGTCAGTGGATTCACCCATTAATGATTTCATTACAGCTAAATGTGCTGGTGGGAGGTGGGAGGTGGGGCCTGGTTGGAGGCATCCCTCGGGGGTGTGACCTGGAAGAGTGTATTCTTGTCCCAGCTCCTCCCTTCTTGTCTTAGTTACTTTTCTCTCGTTGCTGAGACTGAATACCTGATGACCAAAAATAGGGAAGGAAAGGTTTATTTCTTAACAGTTCTTGGAGGTTTCACTCTGTACTCAGCTGGCTCCAAGGCAGCGTGGCGTGGGGCAGGGGGCAGCCATTCATGGCCGCCACGAACAGCAAGCATGAACTGGCAAGAGAAAGAGAGAGAAGACACACATTCTTCCTGCCCTTACACTGTATGTGGGCTCCACCCCTGGGTAGGTGTGGCACTCACACCACCAATCCCAGCACTAGACAACAAACCAATCACAAACGCCAGACTCAGCCCCATCCATGATTACATGAGACTTGGCGGGCCCCTAGGACTATAAACCATAACACTTCTCTCTCCGTTTCCTAACTGCTGAGGGCCGGGCTGAGCACCTGTTTCTCCACCAGGCCCCTCTGCTGTCCTGTTTTTGTTTTGGAACCTGCTGGTCACAGACAGAAACTCTGGAAACTTTGCCCCCAAACAAACCTCTCCCTCACACAGTAGGCATCAGTTATTAAAGATACCCCTATGTGCAGATCTATGATAAAATATAATTCATAAATTATTGTGGTAAGAGATTAACAAAGAGCTAGTAATAAAATATAATATGCATTATTTACAACTTACAAATTGTTTACCCCTGGAATTTTCCATTCAGTGTTTTTCGGACCATGGTTGATCTTGATTGTAGGCAACTGAAACCACTGAAAGCAGACTGCAGATAAGGGAGGGACCACTTTGTGTCATGTGGTTTGCTGTGACCTCTACACACATGAGGAAAGAAAGGCTCAGGGGGTGTAAGCAGATCCAGACCCCGGGGCTCTCAACAGGAAGTCTTGCTTGTCCCTTTCTGTCATGACCTGGCTCGTGACCTCCAGCCACCACCTAGGTCTGTATCTCTACTCTATATCGGGTAATAAGACAGGGTGTTGGGCTAATGTTAGCTGCTGCTGTGAAACCCTGTACTTGGCAGGACGAGGAGAAGCCGCTCAAACCTCAACACTGGAGTGGGGCCCAGCGAGCCGTGTTTTTTAAATACCTCAGGAGATTGATTTTGGGGCTTGGCCAGGTTGGTGCAGTATCCTCCGTCCTCACCAGGCAGCAGTTGTACCTGTTCCTCAGAAAGTGATACCAGCCTGATGTCCTCAGAGGGAGTCAGCAGCAGCCTTGAGGGTGGTTCTGTGGCTTCCACAGTGGCCCACATACAGCCCAGTAGCAGCTCATGGGGTGTCACTCTGGGGAAGGGGAGTTTCTTTACCCTCTCTGTGATAGACTGGTAAATCCCATTCTCAAGTAATTGATCATTTCTCCAGCAACCTCAGTTCCTTCATCTGTAAAATGGGTAGAATCTGTACCTCACAGGGCCAACCAGACAGGTCAAGTGCTTAGGACAATGCTGACCCAACAACTTGCTGGATTCCTGCAGGTCTTCTAATGCATGCTCACCTCAGTACTTCCCTCCAGCCGTCTGGACCAGTCCTGGCTTGGACCACACCTTGACAGTGCTCCAGTGGTTTGGGAATCAACCATGTAGTAAATCATGGTCATCCCAGAGGGTCCTCCCACACCAGAGTAGTTCTAGAAGTCTAAAGGGCAGGAGGGAGCACAGACCAGTAACTGGATGGCATGTCAAGAGGCTTTGGCTCTGCTGCTGCCTAAGTTTAATGGGCAGGCAAGTTTTGTTACTTCAGTTTCTTCATCAATAAAGTGAGACTGAGCAGAAAGTTAGTGTCCCATGAGAACCAGAGGAAGGGAAGGAGAAGGCCTCAGGCATGTCTGTCTTGACTGGAGCCAAACTGGGAAGTTGTGAGGGGGTGGTATAAATAGGCAGATGATTGAAGATGCTTATTAAGTTATAAGTATTTGGAGTTAAGAGTAAGCTGAGAGAAGTCACTTTCGCAGAGTTGTGCCTTTAGGGTCTGGGTCAGAGCCAGATGGCCCTGTGCTTTTGGCAGCACTGTGGCAGAGAAAGTCTTATTTATTTCTGTGATCCCACTCCACCTCCTTTCTAAAGATTGGAGTAGCTATGAAGAAACTGAGAAGGGAAGCCTTATGCTAGACCCTAAAGTGCAGAAGATAATGAAGAGGCATGCTCTCTTGAAGGATCCCTATATAATCTCAGTGAGGCAGAGGTGCCCTTGTGGACCCTTTGCCTCTCCCAACACAGACACCTCCCCAAACCACCGACTCCTCCTTGGCCACACCCTGCCTTGGACACGGTTCCACCCTTGGAAGATGCACCTTCTGTCCTCAGCATTTTTTTTTTTAATGTCTCTGTAAAGGTAGGCTTTGTAATGGTTGATACATTGTATCACCTTGAGAAGTCTAAAAGTTTAACTAAGTAACTCAGTAACTCTACACTTACAATGTGGAAGACATACCCTTAACACTGTAGGAAATTTTTCATTGTGTCAGCTTGAGAAGCTTAGAAGTTTGACTAAGTGACTCAGTAGCATCTGGGTCCTCACTTTGTAAACATCCTCATCCTGTGCAAGAAGAGGGCAAGGAAATGGTGTGAGTGCTACACACGCACACACCACCTGTGGGGGTACCCTGCTTACAGTATAAGCGAGGAAAAGAGGCTTGCTCGCCCCTTTTTGCTCTTGTGGCTTTTGCTGTTTTCTGCTGCCTGAAACTGTTGCCCCTCTGCCATGCCACCCTGCCTTGGAGCCAGCTGATTATGGACTGAAACCTCCACAAACTGAGCTAAATAAACCTTTCCTTCCTTAATTTTGGACATAGTATTTTGTCTTAGCAATGAGAAAAAAGTAACCAACACAGCCTTATAGAGTCTCTCCAGTGAAATTAGTATCAGATTATCACAAGACTGTATATGTAGGAGGAATAATGTTGAGCAGCCTAAGGGTAGTATTTGTGGAGCCCCAAATACTCTGTTGTAGTGAATTGAATTGTGCTCCCCCACCACAGAATGTTCGAATTCTAACCCCAGTGCTCATGAATGTGATTTCATTTGGAAGTACTGCACAGTTGGTCACTGCTAAACCATGCTGTATACATCCAAGCCCCCAGCGGATGCCTGAAACTGGGTATAGTAGCAAATCCTGTGCATACTATGTTTTTTGATACACATACATACCTATGATAGAGTTTAATTTATAAATTAAGCATAGTAAGAGATTAATAATAAAACAATTACAAACCGGGCGTGGTGGCGCACGCCTTTAATCCCAGCACTCAGGAGGCTGAGGTAGGAGGAGCATTGTGAGTTTGAGGCCGACTTGGGCTACAACGCGAGCGCAAGGCCAACCTGAGCTACATAGGGTGACTCTGCCTCAAAAACTAGGGCCGGGAGTTTGGCTCAGTGGCTTAAGTGCCTGTCTGGCAGGCACGAAGTTGTGAGTTTGATCCCCGGTGCCACAAGAAAATAAATAAATAAATAAAAATAAATAAAACAATTACAACCATACACGATAAAAGTTATATGACTGTGCTCTCTCAAAGCACTTTTAAAGGAAGCACATTATGGCTTTTCTTTGGCATATCTGAATTGCTAGCATCACTGCTCTGGCACTTCAGGGACATTATTAAGGGTTACTTGAACACAAGCATTTATACTAAGACAGCTGATCCGATAATCAAGATGGCTATTAGGTGACTGATGAGCATAAAACCTGTATAGCATGCATACACTCGATAAAGGGATGAATCACATCTGACGGGACAGCGTGAAGTTTTATCACTACTCGGAGCAGCACACAATTTAAACTGCTCATTTCTGCAATGTTTCATTTAGTATTCTTGGACCACAACTGACTATTGAAAGTCAAACCGTGAATGAAGGACAGCTGTAGAACTCAGGTTGCTGCCACAGTGGCCACACTGAGAAGTCACCAGGACATCAGCATCTGGTAGGAGATTTGCCACAGAAGGTGGAACTGAAGAGTGGGGAGTGGAGATTGGAAGGGCAGATTGCCCTGACCTTTAGCAATTTTGCTCAAAGTCTGCCCTGAAGGATGTGGCCATACCAGTCTATCAGGCAATATTTTGGGGGATGGGGCTTGCAGGTAGACTTGACTCTGTATCCCAGAAGGGCCACTTTTCTTCTTTGTGAGGTTGCACAGGCTCTTCATTTTTTCTGAGCTTGGAATTTTTATATATTAAATAGGAATGATTTCTATGTTGTGAGAGTGAATGAGGATATTAAAGTCCTTGATTACATAATAGAAGCATCGATACATCACAGCTGTCACTCATCAACAAAAGGCTTTCAAGTGACAAATCAACGATTTTTAGGGTTGGGGATGTAACTCAGTGTTAAGTACTTGTCTAACATGTGCAAGGACCTAGGTTAAATCCCTAGCGTCAGGAAAAAAAAAAAAAATTAGGCGTTCTGGTTGAGGAAGCCCAGACCTTCTTCCAAGACTATGTACCTTTCGTGTTCGTGTGTGCCTGGGCTCGTGTCCTGTCCTGGTTTATATCTAGATGTCCCCCAAGAACCTCATGTACTCAGGTAGGGCTCTTGAAAGAGGACTGAATTTGTGGTTAGAAGGTGGGGCCTAGTTAGAAAAATCTCTTAAATTTGGGCTGTGGGTATACTGTTTCAGTATTTTATATTAGCCTCTATACTTTTCCATATTTTCAGTATTTGAGGATTTTTTTTTTTTTTTTGCTTTTTTTGTGAGTTTTTTTTTTGGGGGGTTGGTTTTTTTGTTTTGGCTTTTTTGTTGCCGTACTTTCTTGTTTTAGGGTTTGTTTGTTTTGAGACAGGATCTTGTTACATATAGCCTCAGCTTCCTGAGTGCTGGGATTGTGCGAGTGTGTCACCATGCCTGGCTCATTTTCAGTATTTTTTAAAACAGTAAAAATGAGAGGAAGAAAATTGCAGTAGTATGCTCCTGTAGTCCACACAGGCATGAAGAAGGATCCCTACAAAACTCCCCCACAGATGAGGGATATAGTTTGCTTTACCTGACTCTTGTAAAGCTGGATTATTGCTCCCAATGCTTTATACCCTCCCTCTGAAGAGCCACACACCTGTCCCCTTTGCTGTGTCACTCTGCGGAACCTTCATGAGACTAGGCAGAGCTGGGCGTGGTGGTGCACACCTGCAATTCCAGCCCTCCATAAGCTGAGGTACAAGGATCGCTGTAATTTTGAAGCCAGGTTGGGTTACATAGAAAGAAGACGGTCAAGGAAGAAAGGTGAGGCGGGAGAGAGAGAGGAAAGGTAGCGGCTTCATCTCTGTCTGCGTTGTTGCTGGCTGGGATTGGGCACGTGACTTGCTTTAGTCAATGAAATGTGATCAGACAGGATGCAAGCAAAAGCTTTCAACATGCTGCTAGGTTTGGCTTGCCCACTTGTGCTTCCACCATCTGCCATGAGAAGGATGTGTCTGAAGAGTCGCTGTTGCGAGTGGATGAGAGATAAGTAAAATATACCCAAGCCTAACCTGCAACCTGAAGTCAATCCAACTGCTTCCGGACAAACCTGGCAGAGCTAGCAACAGCTGAAGACCTGCGAGCTAGAAATACATGAATCAAAGTCCCAAACTACTAGTCTCAGAGGTTACATGATTACAACAAAAGTTTTCAGTAGCACGTGGTGTTTTTGTCTGTCTGTCATCCTTTCTCCCATTTTACGGATAATAGTTCTTTCTTTAGGGCAGTTTCCAAAAAGATGGTTCTAGCAGGCTGCCAATCACAGTGTCTCCTCCAGAAGTGAACATACCACAAGTCCTTTGAAGGTAGGAGGAAGAGAGGGCAATTTTATTATGAGCATGATACAAATCTCACCAAAGATGTTCATGTCCTATCCTCAGAGTATATTTGATTGCTTGGCAAAGGGGAACTGAAGGCTACTGATAGAAATATGGTGACAAATTCACTGAATTTAAGATGGGGAGATTATCTGGATTGCCCAGATGGGCCCAGTGGAACCATATGATCCTCAGGTGTGGGAGAGTCAGGCTGCACAGTCAGTGTCAGGTGGTGTAAGAACCACTGATTGGCCAACACCATCTTCAAAGATGCAGGCCCACAGGCCAAAGCACACGAAAGCCCTAGAAACTAGAAACATCAAGGAAACAGATTCTCCTTATAGCGTCCAGGAAAAAAACAGTCCTACAACACCTTAATTTTAGCCTAATGAGACCCATGTCGCATTTCTGACTTCCAGAGGTATAAGATAATCAGTTCATGGCTTTTGTTTTTGTTTTTTTGTTTTGTTTTGTTTTGTTTTTGTACCAGGGATCAAACTCACAACCTCGTGCCTGCCAGGCAGGCACTTACACCACTGAGCTAAATCCCCAGCAAGTTTATGTTGTTTTGAGCTACTGAATCTGTGGCAATTTGTTGGAGCAGTAACAGGAAATGAATACAGGATCCTTCCAAAAAGAACCACACTTACCTCTCATTGGCCAGAATTCAACCACAATGCCATGCCTAGCTACAAGAGATTGGACACATTTCCAACCCAAATAAAATCAGGATTCATTGCTAGAGTGTCTTACTCATTTTCTGTTCCTATAACACTATACCACAGATTGAGTAATTTACACAGAAAGTAACTTTATTTTGGTTCATCATTCTCATGCAAAGTCAAGGGCCTGCATCTATCAATGACCTTCTTGTTAGCAGAGTGCTGAGATGACTCAGAGCATCATATGTCGAAAGACAGGGAACAGTAAGAGGCCCAGCCAAACTGGCTTTTATAGAAGATCCAATCTGGAGATAGCTCATTAACACAACATAGCAATCCACTAATCCATTAATCGTTTCAATGTGTGACTCCAAGCACTAGGGCAGAACTTCAATCACCTCATAAAGTTTCCAACTCTGAATATCTCACGATGGGAGTTAGATTGTGCTGCAAGTTTCAGAGGAGATGAGTCATATTCAAGCCATAGCATGGGGAAAAGGAAGAATGTGGACAGATGGCAACCTCAGCCCATTCCCCTGGCCTCAGTGTTTTGCCAGAAGTGGACACGTGACCCTGCAGACTGGCTTTTATCTGAGATTTTTATTTAGACATTAGAAGAAAATGCCTCCCCATGGATTTACTAGAAGAACTGATATAAATATGGGTACAGGCACTATCTACACTCTTTCCCAGAACAGAGTGAAGTTAGCCAAAAAAAAAGAGAGGGCAAGCTAAGAGATGGAGACTGTTCTAGTTATCTACTCCTGTGACAAATAACCTCAGAAGTTAGTGCCTGACTATAACAATAATTTTGTTGTCCATATGATTGACTCAGCTCAGCTGGCCACTTCAGTGGCCACACACACACAGCTGCAGCTAAATGATGGCCAAGGCTGAAGACACCTAAAAGCTTTCTCATTCATGTGTCTGATGGTTGATGCTGCTCCTGCTTCTCTGTACGGCTTAAGCTTTCTCACAGATGGTGGCTGGGTCCCCAGAGTGAGTATCCCAAGAGATCCAGGCAGAATCTCCATCACCCTTTATGATGTAGCTTTACACAGCATGTAGCATCACATCCGCCATAGTCATAAGCCCACCCAAATTCAAGAACAGGGAAATGGGCCCCAACCTTAAGATAGGAACAATGTCAAAGTCACGTTGTAGAAAAGGCCTATGGAACTGGAGATTCTGTTCTTGCCAGAGATTCATGACATTATTGTAGGAGATTTTGATCAAGCAGTTCTTACCAGAAAACTAAACCAACACATCTCCTTTATGTTTGTGCTAGATGGGTTTCTGTATCATAACGCATATCTCACAGGCCAAGGATTAGATAAATGATAAGGTTTGTAAATTTTCTATCACAATGGCCAACAGCAGGAGCTCCTTAAGTAGTAATCTACACCCCGCACTCCTTTCTTCTCTTCCAGTGACCTTTCCTTTTCTCTGTGGGTGGTGGAAATTTGCCACTAACACCATCTATGTTGCAAGAAAGCGGTAGCAGCAAACTCTGTCGCTTTGGATGATTTATGTCTTGCTTTGCAATTACTCTCATAGAAAGTTTCATGATGCATTCACTCCAGGCTGAACTCTGCCTTCATCAAATTTTTTGGTTTCTGTTACCTACCCTCATAGCATTTCCATCAATATGATTATACAGGGACCTGGGTCATTTACACAGTATAAGCAAAATGGTTTGCAAAAGATTTTTAAAGAAGCCAGGCATGGTGTCATACTCCTGTAATTCCGGCACTGTGGGAAGCTGGGAAAGGAGGGTAAAGTTCAAGCCCAGTTTAGCAAGACTGTGTCTCAAAATAAAAAATAAAAAAGGACTGAGGATGTAGTCCAGTAAAGTCCCTGGGTTCAATTTTCAGGGCCACAGAAAAACAAAAAAGCAAAGAAACAACAACAACAAAAAAGAAATGTTAAATACATCCAATCCTCAATACTATACACCAAGAAATTATAAATGAAGTTAAAATAAAGCAAAAACATTTTTATTCAGGTTCAGAGTAGACTTAGAAATCAGAAAATACAGACTTATTTAGAACCCTTGTAAGAATCACTACATTTTGGCAAGACCCAGGCTTCTGGAACAAGAAGGAATGTTCTTTAGGGAAGATAAACAGGACCAAATTAAATTCAGTGAAACTGATGAAAACCAAGGTTGACATACATTTTGCAAACTCACTGTCTAGGTCAAGAGGCAAACTGGCCAATCTGGTATTTCTCAGGCCTTGAAAAGTATTGTTGGCTTCCAGAAAATTGCTGCCCCAGGCACACTCAGATCCCAAAATAGTATCTATGTGGCAGCTCACACCTGTCAGGAGAACTGCTAAGGTGTAAAAAGGAGTGTTTCTCTCTTTTTCACCCTCCTGTGGCCATTTAAATTTTTGTCTCATCAAGCTCCAGACATAGATTGCCTTTACATCCCATTTCCAGACTGCTGCATTTTTAAAGTTTTCCTAACATGAAAAACAGTATGCATGCCTTGCAGAAAATTTAATAAATACTAAAAACTATGAAAAAGAAATCTGTCATAGTCTCATAACATATAATGGAAATCACATTGTATATAAAGTTATCTAACTTGATTTTGCTGCCCTAAAGGTACTGAAAAATATTTGCATAATATTTGTATCACATTGTTAAACTATAATGTAATTTATATCCTAATAGCCAATATCCCATTTTTCTTTTATCATAAAATAACTTACTAAACATTTGTATATGTAGATTTTTTTTATTTTAAAGAGAATAAAACCAAACAGAAAAAAGCCAATCAAAACAAAACAATGAAAGTGATACAGGACTTCAAAACAAGGTAATAGGAAATCAACAATGACTACCATAATATAGCTTGTTATCTTCAAAATAGCTACCCATATCATCAAATGTTATAAAGTCAAACAAAACAGAACAGAAGCAAACAAAACAAAAGAATGAAAATGATACATGACTTCAAAACAATATAAAAGGAAATTAACAATGGCCACAATGCCACTCTGCTATCTTCAAAATAGCTGTCCAGACCACCAGACACAGGCATGCACAATCAACCAAACAACACAAGAACTAAGCTGTCTCTCCACTTCAGTTGCTGTCCTTTCAGAAATCTCAGGTGTGTGACCTCCAGTCTCCTCTGTGTCTATGTCTCCTGAACTTGCTCCATGGGGGTTGTGGTCTGAGACCATACCCTGCCCCTTTGTCTTGACACCTTCCTGTGTTCCTCCAAATCAGTCTATTGCTGCATCCTGGCTGCTTCCTGCATTGGCCACCAGTCCCTCGCTGTAGTGGACTGCACCAGGCACCTGGGTTCCTCCCATCCCGGGTTCCTGGAGTGGCAGAGAGGCACGGGACAGTGGCCCACCAATGCTCCCCTCACACACACAATGGCAGCAGGACCTTGGGGCATGGCCTCCTCTCTGGGCCAGCACTAGGCTCACCAGATCTCTCTGGGCCACTAGCAGGTAGCCTTGGGGCGTGACTTCTTCCTATCAAGTTCATTTGCTCACAGATTTGACCTGTCTCTGGCATTTCCTTACTGACCCTCTGTCCAGTCGATCTGCCCCTCCACAACAGCAGGGCACCAAGGTTCCCTGCCACAACTGTGCCACTGCCCACCTGATCCTCCATGTCCACCAATAACTGTGCCATACAGTTGGGTGCTCCCGCACTAGGTGCATACATATTTCTGACTGTCATGGCATTTGCACTGTCTGCAACTCTCTCCTACCCCAATCAATCCCATGCCATTTCTCCCTGCCTCCTCCTGTAGCTGCTGGATTGATCCCCTGTGGTCTCCAGCTACTTTTCAGCTATCTTTCTTTTCATGATCACTGGCTGCAACTGTCTTCAAAATCTGAAATTCTGTGCTTTCCTTTGTTCAATCTGTTACACATACTTTCAGTGGAGGTCTCAATCTCCTGGATTTCTGTTTGAATCCACTCCACGGACTCCATTTCTCTCCTATGTTGGGCATTTTCTGTTTCCATTGTTTTTCAAGCTCATCTATTCTTTCACTTGTGTCTTCTCTAGTATCCTGGATTCTAAGCATCATTTCTCTTTGTACCTGAAAGGTCACTTTCTTCATTGCCCCTCCACCTGTTTTCCACTTCTGTTGTCATCATCTCAGAAAGCTCCAGTGCCTGACTTCCAATTTCATTCACCTCATTGAGTTCCAGGTCTGTCCTGGGTCACACTGCAGGTCTGAGGGCACATCCCACCTCTGCATCTTGCCGTTCTCCACCTTTACTTTCTTCTTTTATTTTGTCCTCTGTGTTGATGCCCACCAACCTCCCATGACATACAGCTCTACCACTAGCATTGAGGCCTCTCTCCAGGAGGAAAGGAGATGTCTATTCCTCGGGGATGTCCTCCAGATGTAGTTGGTTCTTTATAGCTATCCCAATAACTTACCTTCTTCTGGTGTTTACAGGTCTGTGATAATGTCCATGTTGCATCCCAGAGACGTGCTGGGTATGAAGCTGATCTTGGCCTCTGGATGTGGGGACTGGGACTGGTCTTCTGTCAGTGAAGTTCTCCAGAGTCCAACTGCTGTCTCCTTGCTGCTGATTCAGATGCTCCCACGTTACTAGCCTTGCTGATTACTTCACCCTCCAAAGGTGTGTGTGTGTCTGTGCACTGGGCTATTGCCCTGGGTCCTGGGGTTCCCATTGGTCTTACACTCCTCCAGTCGTCCCTGCCATCCAGGATGTAATGGAGGGGCATAGAGTGTGAACTCACTGTCCTCCAGCCAGCCCCACCATCAGGGATACCTATAGGTAGATCTTTGAAAACATCTCGAATATTTGCCCTCAGAATAGATACATCTATGAGTAACTTACTGCTGCAAAATGTATGATCCTTTAAACATCTTGTTAAATTGCAGTATTTTCCTAAAAACATCTTAGTAGAAATGCATAAAGTTTCCTATTATCACTTCCTCAATAGCATTGAATATTATCTTATAAACAATTGTTTTGGTTTTATAATTTAGCAGATTAACAATAGCACAGTATCTTGCTGTTTTAGGCTTCATTGAAAATGAAGGCTCAGCATTCTGTCTTTCTCCCTGTTACTCTATTTCTACATCTCTGTCTGTCTCTCTGCCTCTCTGTCTCTGTCTCTCTCTCTCTCTGTCTCTCTCTCTCTGTCTGTCTCTCTCTCTCTGTCTCCCTCTCTGTCTCTGTTTCTCTCTGTTTCTCTGTCTCTCTGTCTCTCTCTCTCTCTCTCTCTCTCTCTCTCTCTCTCTCTGCCAACTCACATCATTTCTGATCATTTGTCTTTTTTCCTTTGTACTTCTGAGCTCTTCTCCTGGACTTTTTCAGTTCCAGCCCTGCTCTCCACAGTGTAATTATGCCAGGGAGCTGCAGGCCAGATGTTTTCCAGATATAGGGTACTATGTGCTAAATGGTTAGCTAGGAACACTTTGGAGCCGGCAGAGGTGTTGAAAGGGCATTTCTTCCCCATGGGGCATGGCAGCTGGATTTGGCATTGAAGGGAATCCAAAAGCCAAGCCTTTCCTGGCCTCACTGCAGTTTGTACTTGAGGAAGCAAATCCTCTGAACAGACAGACACCCAAATGCTTAAAAACCCTTAGGCCCTATGTGGGCGAGACCATGAGTCATTTGGAAGTAGTATTCAGGGCTCTGAAAAAAGGAAGCTGCTTTCCAGCCTAGTGAGCCACAGGACAGACTGTGGAACTCAGAGGTCCCCAAGAAGCTGCAGAAACCAGAGACCGAGCAGGAGACAATCTAGCCCGGCCAGAGCAGAGAGCATTCTTTTAGCTGTGTGGAACTTTAAAGAACTTTCTGTTTGTTTACTTATTTTTTCTGATCATTTTATTATGAAACTTTCGAACACACAAGGTGAAAAAATTTTATAAACACCTATGTGTCCACTACATAGATTTTATCACAGCATTTTACTCTAGTTGCTCTATCATATATTAATTCAATTATTTATTCTCCTGTCTCTCTAGTAATCTGAGTTAGTGACTGATACATTTCAAAGTAACTGCAGACCTCAGTTCACTTCCCCTGGCGTTTAAACATGTATGTTATTAACCAGAGCTCAATATACGCATATGAGTCCATCATTTCTTTGGGACAAAATTCGTAATATGTTATAGTTTGGATCTGAGTGTCCTCCAAAGTCTCATATATTGAAGACTTTGTTGCCAGCCATGGCACTATTGGAAGTGGTGCAACCTTTTGGAGGCGGGGCCTAATGAAAGGAAGTTAGGTTATTGGTGGTTTACCTTCAGAGGAGGTATTGAGAGCCATCCTCATCCTCCCTCCCTTCCACTCCACCCCGCATCCTTCTTTCATCCTCAACGTCCATGAAGCAAGCAGTTTTGTTCTACCACACCAAACTGTACCACCTCTCTGGGGCCAAAGCAACAGGGCAAACAACCATTTTGTCATAGAGACAGAAAGCTAACACAACAAAATGAACAGATTTTTTTAAGTGGACCATTTGACGAATTTTAAAAAACCACGTGCTTGCACAAAATAGATCCTTATCAAAATATGGAATATCACCAGTCCAGTTTTCTTCACCTCTTCCTATCAAGGTCTGTCATGATGTTTCCAGAAGAAAATATTGCTTTAATAATTTTTCTACCATGGATTAGTTTTGTTTGTTCTACAATTTCATATAGATGAAATGATACATTTGTATCCTTTTATGTGAGGCTTATTTCACTGCATATAAGGGAACTTCATTATATAGGAGGATATGATAGGGCCTACCGGGACCCCCATTTTTGCTCGTGGGCAAAAGGAAAACTTTTTCTCTTGAACAGATTTTAAAACAACAGTTAGGACACCTTAAGAAAGTACAAAGGCCTCCTAACTCGTTCTATGAGGCCTGCACAATCCTAATGCCAAAGCCAAAGACATTACAGGAAAAGCTACAGACCAATATTGCTCATGAACCTAGATACAAAAACTCTCAACAAAATACCAGCAGATTAAATCCTATGATATATGTAAAAAGAATTACATGCCATGACCAAGTAGGATTTATTCTAAGTACGAAAGATTGGTTCAACATTCAAAAAAGTCAATTAATGCAATTCATTATATTAATAGGCTAAAAAAGAAAATCACATAATCACATAAATAAATACATAATAAGCATTTGACAAAACCAACATCCATTCATGATAAAAATTCTGAGTCAAGTAGGAATAGAGGGGAAGTCCTCAACTTGAAAACAGTATCTACCAAAAAATCTACAGCTAACATCATGCCTAATGGTGAGAAACTCAAAGTTTCACTAAGGAAATAAGGAACAAAGCAAAGATATCTCCTCTCACCACTCCTTTTAAATATTGTACTAGAAATTCTAGCTAATGCAATAGACAAGAAAGGGAAATAAAAAAGAATGTATATCAAAAAAGAAGAAATAAAACTATTTTGGTTCACAATTTACATAGTTACCTACACAGAAAATCTGAAAGACTCAACACAAAAAACCTGCTGGAATTTATTATAGCTAGTCTGTAGGATACAAACTTCATATATAAAAGTCAAGAGCCAAAAACAACTTATGTGAAGGAAACTTCTGGATTGATAATAAACATTCCATATTTTAATAAGGATCTATTTGTGCAAGCATATGATTGGTTAAGATTCATCAAATAGTTCATATAAAATTTGTACATTTTGTTGTTAGTCAGCTTTCTGTCTCTATGACAAGTGGATTTCAAACAAGAAATTTTGGGGTTAAATGTACAATCCCTTTTACATTAACACCTTAATTAACACATTAATCCATTTTACATTAATGAATGTGTCAGGTATAATCTTAACAAAATATGTCTATGTGGGGGAGGACTGTAACACTCAGATTAATGAAATTAAAAAACTAAACAAAGGCAGGAAAATGACATGTTCATGAATACAAAGACTCTATTGTAATCCCCAATGTTGAGTATGGTAATCTGAGTATTGTAATCTCTTTTCCAGTCTTCCTCGAAATCCAGGAAGTTATATTTATAATCCCATTGAGATGTTATTGGAATCCCAGCAATTCCAATCTACCACCTCCAATGCAACCCACGGTGAGAGAAAAGACACCAAGACATATTCAAAGTTAAAGGATGTGTGTACAAAGGCCCAGAACCCCAGCTTCTCCCAGAATTTATTATCTTGTGAAGAAGGTGACTCAAGGATGAGTGACAGTGAGGATGGCGGAAACTACGTAATTTAAACTGGCTAGTCAGGTAGTGAAAAAAGCATCTCTGCAAAATACAGAGATAAAGATATGCAGGGGGATCAATTTGCATAATTCAATCAAGATAGCAACTGAATTGTTTGTGGAGGCTGCTGCTTCAGTTTCTGATCTGTCAACTTTTATGCCCTGGGGACTCACAGCCTGTTTCTTGAGGCTCATACCCAGTCGACATTTCTGGAGCTCACTGGCTCTGCCATCCCTCAGTGCTTTATATATTTTACAGAGATCACTATGCAAGGAAACAGGAAACTGTCTGATGGCTTTAGAGATTACATAGCAGTACCTCAGCTAGCCTTATTTGCAATGCTTAGAGCCAGTTGAAGAGGGAAGGAAATACCATAGTCAACTCTGCACAGATCAGTATAAGGAAATAAGTCTCGATATAATCAAAGTTGCAGCAATTGTTCTGCATTCAAGGGGAGTCACTCAAATTGTCTTCCACAGACTCAATATTGTCCAGATGTCAAATTTTCCTCAGTTTGATCTGTAGACTCAAAGCAGCTCCAGTCAAAAATCCCAGAAAATTGTTTTGTAGGGTGTCAAGGCTGTGTCTTTCAAATCCACAGCAACTCAGCTAGGCCTGGCCTCTGGCCACAGGTGCAGTGCCTGTATCCTTTAACTCACGCACCTCATGGGATCTCTTTCCAGCCTGATCACGACTCTCTGACCATGACTGTCTCCCAGGACTGTCAGTCACTGTGGGAGGGCAACGGTGGGAGCTGAACTGAAGCTGTTCCGTGGCTGCCGTGAGCCCTGGGTTCAAACAGCCCACTCTTCCCCACATGGTGCTGGACCAGGCATGCCCTCCAGGCATGTGGTGGCCCGTGCACTGGAGTCACTCACCAGCTGTTGGCTGTTGAAGGACTCAGAGAGGAGCAGAATCCTGAGCTCTCTGCAGATCCCAGCAACGCCGCTGTGTTTCTCCGAGGCCCCCGGGGCCCGCAGCATTTGCTTTTGCCTGCTGGTGCCTGTATCGGGCACAGATGTGGGTGTGGCTGCTTCTTTATTTATCAGGCTGAGTAGGGACAGGTCTTGATTTGGAAGAAAACCATGCATGCAAAATCACAGAGAAATCTCTTTTTTCTTCTTTTCGTGTGTTTTTTCTTCTTTCCTTTCCTCTTTCTTTTAAACTGCTTTTTGGGTCCTTCCTTAATTTGCTAGTTCAAGGACTTTCCTTTATTCTTTTTCCTTGTTACTTTTTTATTTTTTTTCTTTTTTTTTCTCTTCTCCATTTAAATTTTTCTTTCTTCAATTTTTTCTCTTATGTGTAATCCACATATAATTTCTCTTTCCCCCTTTTTGTTTTATCTCCTATTTGTTGTCAGATTTTTTGTTACCTTTGCATAATTCTTTAAACATCTTTATACACCCCAGTAGGATCCTTTGCTCCACTTCTCTCTCCTTTTCCTCATACCATATTTTAAGGTTTTAAATTTTTCTTACATTCCCCTGTTCTCAACCCTTATATCTTTAATAGTATAACCATAAAACTTTATTCATCTTTAGATAGATAACTCTATAAAATTACTGTTGAATTCTTTTCTACCATTAGCAGAGATATAGCTGTCGCATTTAGTATCCTGCTACCTTAGTTCATGAACTTAATTTTTTTTATGATTTTGGAGAAGATGGCTGCATTTATGTTTGTATGGGGAAGATGGCTATTGTTGTATTTGTTACACCACGTGGAGTTTGTGAACAGAAGTAAAATTTTGTTGAACACTTTTGTGTAAGGACCAAATTGTTTGTGAACAGAAGTGTTCATGAATTGAGGTGTTTACTATGTATATTAGCTGTAAGTCAATACCTGAGTTGACCTAATGTTTACACTATAGTTATAGATTTCTTCTCTAGGGTTAAGGGTGGTATGTAATTGGTTCTTCTGGTATGTTAATATCCAAATTATTCTGGATGGTACTACTGTAGTTGATCTGCTTGATATTATCAACGTTGCATAATTGTTGCTATTAATGGGTTTTTCTCTGTAAACCTACACCCAGATTACCTTTTTGACATTAACAACACTAGTGTACATTTCCAGAGAACTTAATGTTGGGCCAATTACACTGCATCCTCCCCTCCAAAACTAACCAAAGTGGTTGTATCATACGGCAAAGGCAAAGGGGGTATAGTTAGCCAGGCCTAATGTATATCACAGAAAAGTGACTAACTGCAGATATCTCTATACTAGCAATAAAATCTTTACACAAAATGGAATGTCCACTCATGATAAAAACTCTGAAGACAATAGGTGTAGAAGATCTCTATCTTAATAAAAGCCATTTATGACCAACTAATGACCAATTTCATATTAAGTGGAGAAGAGCTGAAAGCTTTACCTCTAGAATCAGAAACAAAACAAGAATGTCCACTATCACTACTCCTGTTCAATAATTGTTCTCGAGACATTAGCCAGAGCAATTAGGCAAGAGAAAAAAATAAAGGAGATCCAGATAGGAAAGGAAGAAGTTAAATTATCATTTTTTGCAGATGACATAATTGTCTACAATGAAGACCCCAAAAACTCCATCAAAAGACTGCTGGAATTAATAACCAAAATCAGTAGCATAGCAGGATACAAAATCAGCGCTTAAAAATCAATATTGTTCCTGTACAACAACAATAAACTCACTAAGAGGGAAAACAATACTTTTCATAATAATGTCAAGAAAAGTGAAATACTTAGGAATTAATGTAATCAAGGAAGTACAGCCCGCGCTGTACTTTGGGTTCTTGGCCTCTAGGAGGCGCGCAGTCATCAGGACTCCCTGAGCCGCCCCGCGTTTCCCAAGCCTTCTTGCCTGGTTTTCCCAGTTCTTGGAAGTAGTTTCCCCACGGCTGGAAGGCCTGTTGCAGCTTCACCAGTCAGTGTTTTGCGTCAGACTTTACTTTTGCAAGCTGTGTTGTAACACCCTAGGTTTTTTTTTCTCTTTTTCCTTTAAACGTAAATTCTATAATTTGAGTATATTTTTAAAATACACATACCCCACCACACACATGCACGCATGCACACATGCACCCATGTACGCATGCACACATGCACGTACACACGCACCCTCGTCCCTTTGAGAACGACTGGGCAGCCTGTCCATGACGCTGTTCTCTGGGACAGTCTGGGACAGTCCAGATTCAGTGCGAGCGACTTCTGCACTGCGCCTCTCAACTATGACCTGCCTATAGTTGAGACTCCCTCTCCCAAGCCTCTGCTTTGGGGTCTTCTGCCGCTCCTTTAAACTCTTCCCAAGGGTGCTTAGGGTTTCATGGCACCTGGAGATCCTCGCTTTCCAAAAGGAGAATGGGGAACAAGGCTGTGTGTACTGCCCCTTGAGGTGTAGGGAAGTGACTGCTTGATCTCTACCCAGGCCTGCATCAGGCAGCCAGGCAGATGTACCCTCCTGCCCAAGGACTCCTCGCACCTCCCCACCAGCCCTGCCTCAGTGGTGCCAGCATGCACGACAAGGAGCAGTGTTAGGATCTGAATCTTAACAAGACCCTCCAAAGGTCCATATACTAAGGGCTTGGCCTGAATCAGCCTGTGGTGCTATCGGTAGGTGGTTGAACACTTCAGGGATAAGGCCTAGGGGAAGGAAGTTAGGTCATTGAGGCATGGCCTTGAAGGGGAAACTGGGACCCTGGATCCTTCTTTTTCATTCACTTCCAGCCATCATGGTGTAAGGAACTTTGTTCTACCACACACTCCTTGCTGTGATGTTCTGCTCTGCCACAGGTCCAAGGAAGCCTGGACTGAAGTCTCTGAAACCATGAGCTAAAATACATCTTCAGTGCTTTTAATTTGCTTATTTCAGATGTCAGAGTGGCAGAAAGCTAACACCCTGTGCCTGACTGTAGCCTGTGTGGGACTTGGAAGAAGAAGACTTGCCCCTGCTCTTAAGAGTCTGGTCACCTGAGAATGATGTGATGAACTCCTTGCACCATCTTTGGTTTTTCTCGCCAACTAATCTAACATCAGACTGATCAAAATGCCAGATTTATCAGCTTACAGTAATTACAGGGGTGCAGAGGAAGAACACATTAAACTACTTGCCAGGCATGCAATCAGCAAAATCCAGATGGCACAAATTCTACAAGGCAAACAACTCAGTTTTGTTTTTAAAAAATCATGCTAGGAACAATACAGAGGGAAGGAGAGCCTGAGACAAAAACCCACAAAATACCATACTTATGGATACTGATTAGAACAGATAACTCTGTTTTTAGGTGATGAAACAATTAGAAAATTTGAATACTTCTAGAACATTTGGCAATGTTAAGGAATTACTGTTTGTTTTGAGGTGCGTGGTAATGATAGTGGATTACAATTTTGAAGAATTCTATACTTACATTTTATAGATACAGTACATGCAGCAGTATTTACGGATGAAATGCACTGTTTGCTTGACACTCATCCAGGGAGTGGCTGGAGAGAAGGTGATAGCATATGGATAAAACAAGATTGCTGTGGGTGCGTACATGTTGAAGGGAGGGATGGGTACAGGGGGGTTTGTCTCTGCTTTTGTACAGAAACATTAGGAATGAGTATGTCAAACAGACTTCATAGCCCAACAAGGGTACATAAATAATCAGTGATCCTATTTGCAGCCCAATCTTCAAGGCCTGCATCTCCCCATCTGGATTCAGGCCTCTCCCACCATCAGGAAGTGAGTTGTCCCCAAATTCCTGCAGCCCCATGGGAAGCCAGGGAGCGTGGGTGTCCCTTCACATTTCGAGAAGTCAGGGTCCCATGAGTCACCAAGTCACTCCTAAACTGTGTCACCGAGAGCACTGATGATCCTGAGCCCTACGGAGGCCAATCCTGGACTGCCATCCTCGTCGGCGTCTACTGTCCACCCAGGCCTGTGTTCATTTCATGCTCACGTGGACACAGTTCACACAGAACACATCACACTGGCTGCGAGGATGGGGCCACCGCTCATTGGGTCCGCTCAGGACTTCATTAATGTCAACACCAAAAGTCCCTTTTCCAGGAAACCCCTCGGGCAGGCCAAAGCTGGATGATTGGTGCCTTGAATTCATACCTCAGTTTAAGTGCTTCCAGCCAGGTCTGTCTGACAGCACAACCCACGCTCCTCCCACTGTGACACTGTGGCTATTCCAAGTTGCAAAAATGGTCTCAGTTTTAAGTGTTTGTTTCAGAAATTTTCCCAAGTTGCAGCAGACTGGAAAATCAAGGGAAAAAATTAATATTGATGGAAACTGAGAAAATAATGATGACTGTTAGACAGGCTGTTTTTCTATGCAGGATTCATCCATATATTCATATTACACAGCCAGGTTTTCTACCAGTTCTTCCTTCATATTTGACAGAAGGGCATTAAATGCATCAGTGGCTCCTGGTGCTTGTCATTGCTAGCATCCTGTCCCCTGGGGGATCTTTCCTGGACCAGTTTAGTGATCTCTGGTGCAAACTGGTCACTCCTTCCTTCCCACCTGCTACCCCTCAGGCCAACCAGTGTGGCCTCAGTTAGGGAAGAGGCTGTGTCTCAGTTTTTGTGTGATCACTAGCAGTGTAGAAAGACCTTTGGTCCCACATGGATGGAGAGGGAATAGCTGTGAAGTCAACAGAGGTGACCTGGAAAACTGTGCTGAAGATTTTGAAGCCACTTCCACGATTTGGCGAGAAAGCTCTGATTATACTGGGCCTGGTGGTACACACCTGCCATCCCAGCAGTCTGGGAGGCTGAGACAATAGGATCACAAATACAAACCCCACCCAGGCAATTAGTAATTTAAGTGTGCACTCATGCCAAGTACCTATTATCTTGAGTTTAGGAAAAACCCTTATGTTATAAATAATAGCTGCTACTATTTATTGCACACTTACTGTATGCCAATTATGTGGTAAAGTGCTTTACACATTTTATCACATCCAGGCCTTACATTAAAGTTGGATCCATTTTGAGTTGATTTTTGTACAAGGTAAGAGATAGGGATATACCATATTTCCCTAAAAATAAGATCTAACTGAAAATAAGCTCCAGCATGTAATATAAACCCTCCCCTGAAAATGTGCCCGAGTTCAGATGACCCGGATGGGCATATTTAGTAAGCCCACTGCAACACACCACAGATGGACTGAATTATAAAGTAATAATACTAGTAATATGTAATTTAATATAAATAAATAATATTGACATCAATAATTAAAATAAATGATAATATAAAATAGAATTAAATATTTGTAAATACCCAAGCAGGAGCCTTTAGATGAGACATAGACACCTAGGTAAACAAATGAGCTCGACACTGCCAAATGGCCAGAGACGGTGCACAAATAAGGTACGCGTTTGACAATGAACGGATGTGGCCATGTCTAACACGACTCCCCTTAATTCAGTGCATTTTGTGCTGTAATGATGCACCATGAGCAAGCTGGACACGAAGTGCTCATTTAAGGAGAGCTCTGTTGCTGGGTGTGAGAGATTGGGCCAAAGGTTCTACAGGAAATGGAGTTGTGAGAAATTCAGGCCAGAATTTGAGACTTAGAGAATTACGGCGCTATTCCAGAAGATGACATGACTGTATTTGAGTAAATGTAGATTTCTATACATGAATACATTTTTGGTACACAAATAAATGAATAAATGTGGATTGTTGTACATGAAAAAATAAGGTCTCCTCTGAAAATCACTCCTTCTGGAGCAAAAATTAACATTAGACCCAGTCTTTTTTGGGGGGAAATATAGTAGTTCCAATCATCTGTATGAGGATGTCCGGTTTTCTCACAGAAATTTTGAATTCTCACAATGACTTTGAGTTAGGAATTGTTATTATTGTCATTTTGCAGATGAGGAAGACTGAGGCAGAGACACAATCGTAGGTTTCCCAGTTCATGCGGGGACTTCACAGCAGAGTGCTAACCTCCACATTCGAGGTCCAGCATTCTGTATCAGCAATTCTCAAAGCATAGCTCTGGACTGAGAGACTCACAGGCGAACTTCATAGAAGACAAATTCTCCAGCCCCAGCCCCAACCTGCTGAATCAGAGACCCTGGGATGGGGACCGGTGATCAGCGTTTCAACAGTGCTGGTGATTCTAACGCAACGCTAAGCTTGGGAGCAGTAGCTCCATGTTGTCTCTTTCTGGCCCAAACCACCCAGTGGGGGGAAAAAATTTTAAGCTGGAGCTGAAACACCTCTTTGAGTAGGGCAGAGAGGGCAGGAGCAATAAAGGAAAGCTTTCCTAAGCACTGTATGCTTGCAATATGGACCACACCCACAGTGCAGGGCCAAAGTTTTCCGGTTTATGACCCTCCAGCGACACTGTACTCTACACAGGAGGCTCAGGAGTTTCTGCTCTGGATTTAAAACACAGCCTGAGGCATCTAGGGTAAGTGGTTTTGCCTTTTTTACCAGGTAACCTTCATATTCTTCATTCATCCATTCATTCACTTACTCATTAAGCCTTTGCTAAATGCCTCTGTGTACCACTCTGAGTCCAGGGTTGAGAATACAAAGATTAACTATGGAACAGGTTGCTTTCAGTACAAGTAAATGGTAAATATAAAGTCCCTCCGTTACCTAGTGCATCACCCTCTCAATGGCCTCCTGAAGGAGTCCCCAACCTCTAGCCACAAAGGGTCAAGGCCAGCCCAGCTGGAAGCCCCTAGGCCCCTGCTCTGGGCTGGTGCGGTTGTCTCAGTTGTTGGACATGAGATGCATAGGAATGACAGACAAGCAGATGGACCTTACAGTGTAGGCACAGCACAAACCCTTGCAGGAGGTATCTAGTAAGGCTCGGAATCCAAATATCCTGCTAAATGCTCCATGTCCAGTGGAAATGCATGGTAAATTCTGTGGTTTGTCCTCAGGGGAAAGGATTGAGTGAGTTGTGACGACATGCCTGCTATGGTTTATAGCCAGGTGTCCTCCTAAAGCCTCATGGGATCATAGGCTGGGCTTTCAGAAGGTGACTGGTTGTTAGGAGGTAGGGAGGGCCTGGCCAGAAGAGGTGGGTCACTGTGGGTGTGAACCAGAAAGCTCTGGCTTCCTTCCCAACTCCTTCCTTGTCTCTCTCTGCTTCCCGGCTGTCATGAGGTGAGCAGATTTCCTCTGCCCAGACACTTAGGCTGTGCTGTTTTTGCATTTAAGTCTGCCAAACATGGACTGGAACTTCTGAACTGTAAGCCAAAATAAACGCTTCTATAAGGTACAGGGAACAGATATTTCATCCCAGTGATAAAAAGGAGTAAGGTGACTCACTAAACGGTTTACGCCTTGTGACTGGTGTTCCATCCCCCATGGAGCCTTACAGCAGCCTGGAGTGTTAACCTCCATTTTTCTGTTGAAAACACACAGCAAGACTGGGAATCTTGTCCAAGATTCTGCAGTGAAGAACCAGCTTCCACCCAATTGTCCTTGGCCACCTCTGCATGAGATGGCCAAGATGACCACACCTGTGCCTTCGTGATATTCTGAGAAACTGTTTTTGCAGCAGGAGTGTGGCATGGAAATGCAGAGCCTTGGCTTTGCCTCTAAACAGCTGTGTGGCCTCCTTTGGGTCTCTTCCCACAGAGCCTTCCTTTCCCCACCTGCAAACTGGGAGGGTAAGAAAGCTCAGGTCTCTGTCTCCTCCCATTCCACACTGCTGGTTTCTGCCTTATCGGAGCTTGTCCATATACCACCCCCACCATCCTCCCAGACAGGACCTACAACATATGCTATGGCCCAGGGCAAAGTGAAAAAGCAGGGACCCTGGTCCCAAAGCATTCAAGAATTTTGGAGGAGTGATGGCAGAGCATTAAAGCAAGCAGATACCATTCTATGAAGATGGCCCTGGATGGGGAGGATCTAATAGCTTGATGAAGAGCCACCCACTGAGGGTCCCAAGACAGGGTCTCCTGTATCTCATACGTTAAGGGGCCTGGGAGACAGAAAGATCTGGGGTGGGGGGCTGTGACTGGCACAGGGAGCAACTAAGCCAAGAGCCATTGCTTGTAAGTGGGTGCCTGGGCCCAGGCCACAGACACACTCAGGCTGAACTAATCACAGGCTCCCTTCCTGGCTCTCCTTGAGCTAGAGGAGGCCATGCCTTCTTCTGAGTCCTGTAAGGGAGATTTTGCCTTCTCTGGTCATTGTAACTTCTCTTTATATTGCTTAGGATCTCTATGGTGCCATATATTTTTTTTCAGAATTTTTTTTATTTTAAAGAGAAAAAAACAGAAAAATCAAGAAGCAATAATCAATAATAAAAAGCAACAAAGGCAAAATGATAACAACAACAACAAAAAACAATACCGATACAGGATTTCAAAACACAATGATAAGAATTTAACTATAGTTGTTATATTGCATATGGTTATCTTCAAAATAGTTGCTCAGGTTACCAGATACAGGCATATAAAATTGATCAAACAATATAATTTCCTTTTAAACAGTTTCTTTCCCTTTTACTATATCTACTGTAACTTTTGGATCTTATTTACCCTTTTAGTTTCTTACACTAGTGAGACAATACGGTGTTTACACACTCAAGTCTGATTTATTTCACTTATGAGTATGGTTTCTAGTTGCATCCATTTACCTATAAAAGCCTAGAGTTTATTATTCTTTATGGCTGAGTAGTATTCTATTGTATAAAAATACCACATCTTTTTTATCCATTCCTCAATTGATGGACATTTGTGTTGTTTCCAAGATCTGGCTATTATAAATTGTGCAGCTTTAAACATGGTGCACATATATTGCTGTGACATGATGTTTTTAATTCTTCTGGGAAAATACCCAGAAGGGAAATAGCTGGGTTGAATGGAACCTCTAATCCTACTTTTTTTTAAAGAATCTCCACACTGATTTTTACAGTGGTTCTACACTCCCACCAGCAAAGGAGAAGAGTTCCTTTTTCCCGCCAGCGTTTGTTATTGGTTAATTTCTTGATATTGGCCATTCTTTCTGGAGTGAGATGATATCTCAGTGTTGTTTTAATTTGCATTTCTTGAGTCACCAATGATGTTGAACATTTTTTCATATATTTATGTGTCATTTATATTTCTTCATCTGAGAATTATGTATTCATCTCAGATGCTCATTTTTGGATTGGGTCTTCAAATTTGGAGGGCCTGATGTTTTTCAATTCTTTATATGTTCTAGATAAAAGTCTTTTGTCTAAGGGACAGTTGACAAAAATCTCTTCCCAATCTGTGGGCTTTCTTTTCATTCTGTTGGTGATTTCTTTCAATGCGCAAAAACTTTTTAATAAGATGAGATCCCAGTTGTTGATTCTTTGAAGTACTTCCCATGCAGTATGGTTTTTGTTCATGGACTCTTTGCCTACCTCTATGTGCTGCAGATTTCTGCCTACTTTGTCTCCCAGTAGGATTAGTGTTTCTGTCTTAATATTTAGATCTTTGATCCATTTTGACTTTAGTTTAGTGCATGGTGATAGACGTGGGTCTAGTTTAAGTCTTCCGCATGTAGAAAGCCAGCTTTTCTAGCACCACTTATTAATAAAGAGGCTGTCTTTCTTCCAGTGAACATGTTTGTGGTGCCATATATTTAGCTTCATATATGGACCCAGGATGGCCCATCCTTCTCCAAAGTGACACTGACCTATGGCAACAAGCATTATGACTTGAAGGAATTTATAAAGCAGGGAATTTATAATTAAGGGTACACTTAAGACTGATATTAGGGGAAAAAATCATGCACTCTACAGCACCCCTTGGAATGGTCACTCTCGATCCCTTCAGTGGCCATGGAAGCAGCCTGAGTGCAGCAGCTGCCATACTTGGAGGAGGCCCAAGCTCCCTCGATGGACAGAGCCTGTGGACGAGCCCTGAGAGTCACAGGTGGCCACCTCAGTTCTCCACTGAACCAACCGTCAGGCTGCAGCCACCTTAGTGCCCCCCAGCCAGGAACACCAAAGAACCAGTGAAATTTAAGATTGCTCATTGGACCTTGGTATTCCTCAAGTTGAGGCTCCATTGCCGGCCATGTGGCACAGGTTTTATGGACTTCCACAGTTTGAGGGACCTCTATAATGTGCAAGATGTAAAATTATTTAGCTCTTATTACAGTTGAAAGTCACTATTTTGGGCTGAGGCCTAACGTGTAAATCCTAAATTCCATCTCTAGCACTGCAAAGAAAAAAGAAAGTAAGTTATATTTTTTAAAAAAGAAATGTAAGCAACAGAGAAGCCCTGGAGCTTAAGCATGGAGGGTTGTATTGTCCCTGCCTCTAGCCATGCATCTTTTCAGCTCCAAGCCCCATCTTTACATTGCAGTGCTCTGTCTTAGTGATCCCAGAGACAGGGTAACTTATGAAGAACAGAAGTTTATTTCTCACGATTCTAGTGGGTAGGAAGCCCAAGATCAAGGAGACAGAGGGTTTGGTGTCTGGCAAAGTTCTGCTTTTCTGTAGTTGGTGTCATCTAGATGTCCTCACATGGCAAAAAAAAAAAAAAAAATATATATATATATATATATATATATATATATATATGGGAGGGCATAAAAGGAAATGTACAGCATGACCTCACATGCCAGGAGAGCAGAAAGGGAGGAGATGATGGATGGGGTAAACCCTCTCCCTCCAGTGCTTGCATAAGAGGTTAATCTCATCCATCAGGGTAGAGCCCTCTTGGCCTAGTCACCTCCTAAAGACCCTACCTCTTATTACCATTGCATCAGAGATTAAGTGCCAACATGAATACTGGAGGGACACAAATATTTACACCATGGCAATTCCAGTCCCTCAAAGGGTAGTACATGGGCTGGCAGGGAGAAAGGACAAAGACTCTTCACCCACCCCTGACCAAGAAAGCTGTGTGCCAGCACCCAAGCTGTAGACCCTGGCTCCTGACTTCAAGACCACAGCAGGACCAGGAGCCAGTTGGCTCCCATGGAGGCTAGAGCTCCTTCTAATCCTTTGATGAGAAATGGACACAACCCAGCCCTAAAACTTTTCTTGATCTTTTCCTTCTCTCTCTGTCTCGTGCTGGGGAGAGGTGGACACACTGCCTCTGTGTCAGTGGTTCAGTCCATCTAGGTCTCCAGGCTTGAGTAGGTCTAGGTCTCCTGAAGAAGACACTGAGATGGGCAACTAGGGCACCTGTGTGTCAGCTTCACAGGGGGCTGAGGTCCTCAAAAGTTCCAACTTCCAAAAGTTCCAACTTCCAAAATTTCCAACTTCCAAAAGAGGTGAGGAATGGCTGTTCTCAAGCCTCTTTCATCTCCCCAAGCTCCCCTAAACTTCCCAAAACAATCCTTCGTGGAACTTTCTCTTAAGCAGGAGGCTCACTAACACCTTTCTTCGGTTTGAGGGAATGTTCAGGAAGCCATTTCAGGCCAGGTCTGCACCATCAAAGCCTTAGGGATCCTCTCCAAAAACATTGCAAATTTGGCACCATGGGTGACTGAGGCTGACGTCTGCCTGGAGAGACAGACAGAAGGACTCTCCTGATCATTTGAAACAACACTGCACAGTTCACTGGCCCAAGAAGAACTCATGCCGCACACTGCTAGATCATTGTGCTTCAAAAGCTCCCCTGACACAATAGAATACCATCGTTTCAACACAAGTTAACCTTAGGCTGAGGTCATTCAGCAGTGAAGCGCGGGCTTAGCACATGTGTGGCCCTGGCTTCCACCCACAGCACCACACCAAACTCTGGGTACAGTGTCTGGCTGGGGGTGTAGCTCAGTGGTGGAGCACCAATAGAGAATATTCCTGTTACAGATGTCTAGAGTCATACCCACATGATCAGTGTGAAGTGTAAAACTCTCCAGGAGCCCTAGCTCAATCTTTTGGGGGGTTTTCTTTCATGGTCCAACTGACAGCCCCATCAGAAAGACCCCAGAGGAAGAAAGGAGCTCCACTGTGTAATGTCCAGGACTGTCCTACTAGGGAATGTGCTCAGCCCCACAGCCATCACATCACCAGCTCAGGTAATGTGCCACTATCATGGCGAAGTGGGGTGGGTCCTGAGACTGTGGCTCTACTGGGTATGGGGGATATGACAGTGGGTGGGGCACAATCTGCCCCCAGGAAATTGGGAGTAAAAAAGCAGACCAGTCATCACAGCTATGAGACAGGAGGATGTGAAGACAGCTCAGCCTTCAAGGGCTGTGTGGTTAAGCAGAGATACCAAGAAGCAAGGGCTAAGGAAGGCAAGACCCGCCAAGGCAGGGGAGTGATCTGCTCAATCTAAAACCAAATTAGGAACTTCCTCAGATGATAGTGGGCAAATTTCAGGTAGCCAGGGACAAATGCAGCCATAGAATAGTCACCAGAGTAAGCCGTAGTCACCCTTACTGTATGAACATGGTAAAAATCACAACCCAAGGCGAAGATTTAAGATGGCAATAAGACCAGTGCTATGATAAAGAAGAGCCCAGGTGCAGCTAAAACTCCATCTCTGCATGCAATGACATCAAGTGACTGGGTCCCTGCCTACTTTATAGATGCCATAAAAGCTATATGTACACCTCTGTCCCTTGAGTCAGCCCGGGGGTCCTGTCACCCATCACTTTCCCCCTTGGCTCGTGCTGGGAAGCTGAGATAGGAGGACACAAGTTGGAGCTCAGTACAGGCAATTTAGTGACTTACCAAGGCCCTGTCTCAAAACAAAAGAACAAAACAGAGCTAGGGATGTAGCTTAGTGCGAAGGCCCTGAGTTTCACCCCAAGTTAAAAAAAAAATTCAAAGCCTTCTTCCCGTGCAAAGCTGCTCCTGTCTGATTCCCTGATAGGGAGCAGGAAATCGCACAGAATTGGTGACAGCGCCACCTGAAGTAGGGAGCCAGGATGCCAGAACACTCACACTCGCAGTCGCCTAGGACTTCAAGATGTGCGGGTGTGGGAGGAACCACAGCGCGAGGTTTTGGCATCATTGCGTCTCTGTAACCTCAGGCAGCGGCCGGCAGAGGGAGACGTTGGGGTTTGTTGCGATCTGTGGGCTCCGCTGCTCACAGACACAACTTAGGAAGCCAAAGTCATGCTCCCTGGAGGCCACTGTGTAGGCGGGGTATGAGGTGGAGAGAGAAGAACAGCCAAAGCTTCCTCACTTGCTGTGGCATCGCCAGCCGGGCCAACCTGCCCGCCCATGTGCCAGCTGCAGATTCACAATATTCCAGCCTGCTTCATCCCCACCGGAATTTCCCCCAGACGTAGGGGATTTCCTGGTCCTCTGCTCGCCATCTAAGCAGCTGGGCATTCTGTAAAGTCTCTGGGAAACATCAGCACAAACACAGGACTTTACAAGCACCCGGATGGTGAGCCCCGGATGTGTGAGTTGAACAGAGTGCAGAGGGGCCTGAATTTAAGCCTCGACTTCCATCGTTGACCCTATTCATGCGTGCG